>BPLR01013927.1:0-34821 GCA_021605095.1 Caerostris extrusa
ACCGAATAAATTAAATTAAATTGTTTTAATATTAATATTAATTCTATTTAAAATTTCATTTGAAAAGCAATTTAATATTCTTCTTTTCTTGACAATTTATTTAAATAGTAAATTTTATGACTGTCCTCAAATTTTTTTAAATTTATAGAGGCCCTTATTTTGTTCCAAGTAAGTTATTAAATTCTTTAGGTTCAATACTCATTCTCAGATTCTACCGATTCATAATATGGCGTTACATTTTTTTTCTTTACATTAATTGATAAACATTAATAAAATAACTTCTTCATCATTGTTTATTAATAAAATAGCTTCTCCTTCTGTTAAATAACGGCCCCTGGTAGACCCGCCCTCTCCTGCTGGCAGATTTCAAGACAGGGAGTATTTTCTTTTTTATGAAGTAGGGTTGTAAGCCTACTCCCAAAAATCTACAGTTATAAACAGACCGATACTCAGAGTTTTAAGTGGATCCCTAACCACTACAACCTTTCATGGCACCGCCGGGAACTCGGTTACGAAACCGCCGTGACACCGAGCACTAGAGCACATTATTATCTTCTTCTTCTTCATTGGCGCAACAGCCTCATGGTAAGGGCCTTCTAACACCTATTAACAAATTTCCCGAAAAAAGAAATGTTTATTGTTTTTTACATTAAGGTTACCAGCCCTATGCCCAATTCTGTGCAATCAAATTAGATCCAGGACGTACGGGTTAAAGTGGATTCCGAACCATTACAAACATCCATGGCACCACCAGGACTCGAACACTGTGGCAACGAGAGCCAGTCACTTAACCATCAAGCTTCAGCAGCGCATAACACTCTCGCTTTATTAAAGCATATTATGCTGTAATTCTAATACGTCTTATTTTAAAAAAAAAATGATAACGTTTAGTTTGTTGATGTCAAGTTTGATAGATAAAAAATCATGGAGCATTACCATTAAATTCTGTATTGAAAAGAACCATTTATTTCCAAAAAATAATTACATTTATAGAAATATTGTATTGAGCAATAATAAATGGGTACATCTCGTCCACTGGGTAGATAGATTGACCCAAATTTAACAACAAACATATTTTTAAGAAAGTACAAACGACATTTTTTTTTTGTGTGTGTCACATATCTGAGGCGAACCATCTGTAAAATAATTGCTGATTCCTACACGAAAAGCGGGTATAGAATTACTAAAACATCTTCTGTTTTCATGTGGCATTTCTCTAGATAATTTCCTCATTGGAAAATTTCAGAAGCACATCTAGCTCCTGGAGTGATACGTCATGTCGTAACAGAGTTCTCTCCCTCCCCCGTGGCTTTTGGGTCAGGGCCCTGAGGATTCTAAAATATCGTCTGGGAAAGTTTTTTCAGCCCTTATCTTTTAGGGTTAGATGAAAAATGCCAGCTGTTATTATAGCCGACTAAATGTTCTTCGGTTCCGTTTTCATTTCCTTGTAAATTTCAGTTATGTGAAAATTATCTAGAAGGTCATTTGGGGAATTAGAGAAAAAGAACTTAATTAGTGCAATAAAGATTTGATAAAGAATATGTAGAGCATCATTAAAGAGGTTATAATATTAAAATTGAAAGTAAATTCTTCAAAAACAATTAATTCACAATACTTTCCATGAAAAATCTATTTAAATTTAAAACCAGTAACACATAAAGTTTGTGATTTGTAAAAGAATTAAGTTTGCACTGTAACTGCAAACTGGAGATTAACAACAACAATGCAAGGATGCTATTGTTGAAAGTAATTATTTTTAATGAATGAACAGAAAATTCATATACAATCCTTAACTGGTTGGATAGCCTTATATTGTACTTGATATAAACTTAGCAATATTCATGTAGCGTTAGCTTTGGTAGGATAAAAAGTTTCAATTTTATTTATTATTTTTCTTGGGCCCTTATTGATTTTTACTTTGTTTGGTTTCATAATGAAAATGTTTACATTTCAGTAAATGTATATTTGAACAAAGAATTATAAATATGCATTTATATAAAATAAATGCATAACGTTTAAGTGATTTTAGGAAAAAAGAAATTATCCAAATAGTCTGATTCTTTTCAAAAGCACATAATGTATCCATATATGTCTTAAATTACGCAACAGTTTTATTAACTTCAGTATATTGTTTCAAGAAAATCATTCTTCATTTATTGAATCTAGAGTTTCATTATTTGTTACATGCAGAAACATCCAAGCTTGATTTCAACTTTCATTGGCGTCTAAATGAATATTTTTAATAAACCACCCAAGTTTGAATTCAAATTTCATTGCCATTTAAATGGATATGTATAAATATGCGTTCACATAAAATAATTGTATACCGTTTAAGAGAATTTGGGAAAGACATTATCCAAATAGTCTGCTTTTTTTTCAGAAGCATATAATGCATCAATATATCTCTTTAAGTCACACAATATTCTTATTAACTTCAGTATATTGTTTCAAGAAAAAAATAATACTTTATTTTATCGAATCTAGAGTTTCATTATTTGCTCCATATAAAAACATCAACGTTTCAGTTCAAATTTCATTGTCGTTTAAATGAATACTTTTAATAAAGCATCCAAGTTTGAATTCAACTTTCATTGGTTCTTAAATGAATATTTTTTAAATGAATATTAAATGAATAATAAAACATCCAAGTTGGAATTCAACCTTCTTTGGCGATTAAATGAATATTTTTAATATTAAATAACACTATTGAATCAATATGAGCTTACGAACCGCGAAGTAGAATTTTATTTAGGGAAATTACTTATGGCGAAATAAGAAGGCGGTAATTTAACTAGATTCAACTGCATCGTGGTTTAATCATAGATACTATTTGATTATTTATTTTCGGTTAATTTTTTATTGAATGTTTTTTTTTATGGGAGGGTATTATTTGGGGGTTTTATTGTGGAAAGGGCAGTATTTTATTTCTATAATCTTCATGATTATTTTATTCTTAACATCATTTATTAAAATAAATTGCGCTGATTTATTTTTTGGAATGTGAATAACGTTGGGTTATATTTTATAGTTAAGAACGTTGAGTTACAGTTACAGTTAATAACGTTATTACTGTTTCTAATTAAAAAATATTTAATAAATTGTTTTCCTGATATTTAAGTTTTCTCTTTGGATGTGCTTCAAGACCCTTTCATTTAAACCTACATTATTTTTTATTTATTTTGTTTTTGTAAAATCAAATCATGTAAAGTTTTGGGCCACCCAAAATAACTTTAAATGTTAAACTATCTAAATCAGAAGTGTCTAAACTTTAAACTTTCTTAGATAATATATAAAGAAAAAGATTTCTTGGGTCTTTAATACGTAGGATTTGAGAACAGAGTGACTAGAGCTCTGATACTCGGGGGCCACAGGGTTCGAGTCTCAGAGGTGTCATGGATGTTTGTAGTGTTTCTGAATCCCCTTTAAACCTTAGATCCCGTTCTAATATAATTGTTTTGCGCAGGGCTGACAGCCATATTCCGTAAAAAGAAAGTATCTCCTGTTTTGAAATCTACCTGTAGGTAGATAGGCCTTGGCTCACCATGGGGCTGTTGCACAGAAGATAATACGTAAATTATAATGACAGTTGTTAAAGCAAATAAATTAATAAATAATTTCCAATCTCTGATGTCTACTATTGTAAATAAACATAAAATCTTATTAAAATACTTTCTTAGTTCTTTTTGTTCATAAAGTTTTTTTAAGTAATAGAGCAGGCCCAGAAGATTTATTTACTTAAATAAAATATATTTTAGAAAATACTGATGACAAAATAAAAAATGTAGGAACTTCATTATTTTTATGTATTTATTATTTAATTTAAAAATAAATTAACAAAGACAAATCTAATTGTTTGATGGACTTATACAATGTCGGGCTTCATTCCTTACAGAGCTAGACCCCTGGTCGGACAGTTCTGATATAAGTCAAGTGAATATTTAGTGTCGTCCATAAAACAGTGCTTGCAAAGTTATTCTGAAGTAGAATCTCATCAAAACAGGGAACTGAATTATATAGAAGAAGAAAAAAAAAAAAAAAAAAAAAAAAAAACTAAACCCAACCTACATTTTACATAAAGTGGAGCTTTCACATCAAACAAAAGATTCCATCTCCGTACTCATACTTTTCTTATTACACATTTTCTCTTTAACAATGTGTATCTTTTTAAAAACAGATTAGGAATAAACGTAAAATTTAACGATGGATGATTTTTTAAAAACTTCTTAAGATCTTAGCGTGTCTTGTTCTGAATTTGTAAACACCTCATACGTTGCGACAATATTATTTGCAAATAGAGCGCAATACATATGCCTCTGTGTTGGCAAGTAGTAAAATGATTTGTAGATTAGGAAGTACAAAATTATATTTATTTATTATCTTTATTATATCTCCGTAAGCCATCCTTATTGTTGTTGAACATCATCCAACTCGTCTTGTCTTACTGCAGATGTAAATTCTTTTGTTATATTTAATAGGGAAAAAATGTTTGTTATCAGAAGAATGGCTGTTCCCAAAATGCCATTTATATTTATTTAGCATCAACAAAGTAAAAACTTTTTTTGAATCTTAATTTTAAAAGATGTGCTGTTCTGTCACATTATTAACTCAGTACAATCAACGACACGTGTTAGCTATCTTTTAACTATTTTCTTTTTATGTTAAGGAAGTAAGAGGAGCATTTAATTATTTTGAGGAAGTACTAGAAATATTATCATGCTAGTGACATAAATCTGCCTTTATTTTCGCCTATTTTTTCAGCAAAAAAAAATTTTACAATTCCTTATAATAAATGCAGATTGTAAGGAAATACTTCTTAAAAATTTATTACAGCAATATAATACATTTAATCTCATAGCATGAATTGAAAATAAAAGTTTCATTATTTTTAAAGTTACTTATCTTCAAGCTACCCGCACCTCCTGGGTTGTGCTAAGTGAGTAACGTCAGTGCAGCGCTTGCCTTAAAGCATCCAAGACAACTTTCTAAGTATTTGCCAGCTGAATTAGAACGAAAACAAAAATTTATAGTTTTTATTTATTTATTTAATCTTCTTCAGTGGCACAACAGCTCCTTCTACCTACTGACAGATTCCGGAACATGAGATGTTGTTTCCTTTTTTATGGGGTAGGGGTTGTCAGTCTTACGCCCAACAGTCATATTAGACCCTCATTTGAGGTTTAGAGTAGATTCCGACCCGCTTCAGGCATCCATGTGAAATGATTTATTTACATATAATTGTCATATATTATAACATGTACCTTTATAGATGCTTTTAAATATACATGATATGAAGTGAAATATTTTCAGAAAATTTTGATTAAAAACTTCTCAATAATTTTATACAATAGAAATTGTTTTTTGTCTAACTAAATATTTTATTTTATAATAATTATATCATGTAATTAAAAATAATATTAAAAATTTTAATGAAAATTGTCTAGGTAATAAGAAGTTTTACATTTGTACGAATATTTAAAATAGATATGTTACTGAAAAATAAGCACAAAAATAATAATCGCAAAGCATTATTAAATTTCACAAAATTTCGATATTTTACAACAATAATTATAAATACTGTAAGTTTAAACGAAATATAAATAAAAAATTTTTAAATGAAACAATTAATAAAAAAAACATATAATTTTTATGTAATAAAAAAAAAAAAATAATAAAATAAATAAATAATGACTTAATGACTTAATAAAAAAATAATTAAATAAATAATTTTAATGTCTTAAATAAATAAATAATAAAAATAAATAATTAAATATCTAAAGGAAAAATAAAAATAAAAAATAGTAAAAAAAAAAAAAATAATAAAATATTTTAAGTAAAATAAATAATTTAAAAATAGGGGGAAATAAAAAAATTTAAATAACTCTGTATAACTCTCGATTACATTTCAAAAATTATTTAAAAACATTTTCAATTCAAAATCGAAAATGAATGAAATCGACATCGATTAAATCTGAAAAATTGTTCTTAGTGAGCAAAACTACTTGACCGACATTCGCATATAATAAATAGGTAGTTTTGCGAATTTCTTTTACTTTATGACCATTGAAAAGCTATAAAAAATTGGTAAGACGAACACGACCCAGATTTATCGATGTCATACAAGCAGCAATAACTTCGCTGTGTTTCAGAATTATAATACATTAGTTAGAGGTCAAAATATAACTTCAAAATGTCAGTAAGTGCTAATGAAACCGCGCTGGTTTCCGAAACTGGCTTCTTAATTTAGCGAAGAAACCGTTTCTTCGAAAATGAATAAATTTAACGTGCAACCGTGTTACGAAACAACTACTTCTACCTTTTCAAGCAGCTGAAAAAATTCAGCAGTTTATTTTTTTTTTCCTCTAATTTCTTGGAATATTCCTTTTAACTACCATATTTGATTTGGTTCCTTTTTGTAGATATTTCATATATGTAATTTTTAAGGAAAATACATTTACTTCGGTTTTTTTTCGGGGGGATGGATTCTTGGAGAATGTAAATGCATTTTGAAATTAAGAGAAATAAATTAGTAAGTTTAATATTTATAAGCTTTAAATATTTATTAAAGCTTAAAATAAGCCTTTTATTTTATACATTTTCTGCATAAATATAGTAACTTGACTGAAGACAAAATCTTTAGACAAATATCAGTTTATAATGTTTTGAATGTTTAATTAACAAAAATATATTAATGAAATAAAAATAATTGTTAATGATTTTTTTTTATTTTAACGTCAAAATTTAAACAAATTTATTTCAGCGGAAAATAAATGTTTCATTGCTGTTAAAAGCTAAAGAAAGTCTCTTTTCATGACACATAAAACCTTGCCTGAAAGCCTGCTACAGTAGTTATATATATATATACATATATAAAGAGAGAGAGAGAGAGATAAAGAGAGAATTTTTATTGATTTACCCCACACTGTAGAAAATTAAAAAGATAAAAATTTAGGTCTCTAAACCAGAAAAAATGTTTTACTTTTTATATTTACAAAAGAAATTACATTTTTTGTTTAATGGTTAACAATTTTGATTTTTAAGACGTTAACACCTAGACAAAGGCATCACCATGCAAAATTTATCAAGCATTTCTAGTACATGCTATGGAAAATAAATATTGCAAGAAAATCTTTTTATTATATTTCTTTCCTCTATTAACTACTCTACTTTTGGCATGAAAAATAATTTTACTTTGGGCAAAACTTACAGAAAAGATTTATCTTGAGTGAAATTTTTTTTTTTTTTTTTTTTTTTTTTGTGAAACGCTTTTGAAAATAAGAAGAATGGAACGTTATTGTAAGAAAACATCTTTTGTCATACACTACATAATCTAAAAGAAAATTATTAGATTAAATATTTAAAAAAATAAGTAATTACATTTTAAACATTAACAAAACAAACATATTTTTAAAATATGCTCACACCATTGTATTATTACTACAAACTTAATTTCTGTTATAATCTACATAAAGTAGTCGGTTATATTATCCTTTTCTTTCTTCTCCCAACAAATGCAATATATTGATCATTAATATATTAAATAAACTTTAAGATTTTTTTTTTTTTTGCAAAGTTCAGAAAAATATTACATTTTCGCATTCACAAAAGTTCTTTTTTATACATTTAATGGTTAACAATTTAAAAATTGTAAATTTACAATTAATAATTTTAATTTAACAATTAATAATTTTAATTTAACAATTAATAATTTTTAATTAACAATTTTAACAAATTGTTAACACGTTAATAATTTGTTGTCCAAGAGCTCAAGCAAGGAATTTTTCAAAGAGCCTCATCAATTAAATTTCAACCCTCCTCCCTCAACAAAAAGATTAACTCGTTCTTTGCCATCATTTAAATTTCTCTATCATTTATCTCTTATAATTACCATTTTAATTGTTTTCTGGCCGTTAAGATTATGTAAAATGGTTTCATTTTGTAATAATACTCCAATTGTTTGCATAAAGGCAAGTGCTTTAAGTTTCTATATATGAATTAGTTTTTATCTGCATTGCATTAAGCCATTTCATTGCCATTTGATTATAACACTTGAATGAAATTGATTTTGTTACATAATAACTGTATACATTTAAATGTTAAAAAAATTTGTTAAAAAGTTGTTAAAGTAAATATTTTTCAGTTGTTGTTATTACAGACTATTTTATATCTTACTTGGCCCGTCAGAATAATAAGTAATATCATAAATGAAATGCATTTCATATCACGTTGAGGAACGTAATGAAATTTCATGCTATCAAAAAACAAGTTTTACAATGGCGCTATCTTATTTTAATGTTATTGCATTCTAGTTTAGTTAAGTGAGCAATTGTGGTTTATAAATAGTAAATAACTAAAAAAGGAAACAGAAAAATAATTAAAAATATATTTATATACGTGATGTACATTAGAAACATAACTATTTTACGTGTGTTCTGATATGAAGGAATATAACTGTTCAAAATTTATCTACACCGGGAAAAACCATCTTTTAATTAAACAATTACAGAACGATAAAAGGATAATTTATTTGGTTTATTTATATTTTAGTAATTTCTAAGGTTTAATAAATGTGAATAAAATATTCCTTACATAGAAATCAAGTAAATAAAACTTGTTCTCCCTTAATGAATTTGAATTTTAGTTGTGTTTCTGTATGTTTAAGAATAGTTGTTTTATCATCCTATCAAAAACATGTTTAGTATGCAAAATAATTGGTTATTTTTAGTTAGTGAACAGTTTGTATTATTATTTATCTTTTAAATTTTGTAAAATGCTTTCATTTTGTAAAAATATTTCAAATACTGACTTTTAAATAAACTAACAGAATAGGAAAGGATAATTTATTTAATAATTTAAAAAAGGTTAAAGGATAATTTATTTGGTTAATTTAAAAAAGATAAAGGATAATTTATTTGATTAATTTAAAAAGGATAAAGGATAATTTATTTGGTTAATTTATATTTTTGAAATTTTAAATTTCAATTATGTGAATTAAATATTCCTTACTTAGGAAACAAGTAAATAAAACTTGTTCTCCTCGTTAAATATGCATTTTAGTTGTGTTTTTGTTCAGTTTTAGAATAGTAATCCATCCATAACAATATAAATACTATAATCATCCCATCATCCTTTCAAAAACATGTTTAGTAGGTATCCATTGTTATTCATTTTCTTATAAGTATGTAAAATAATTGGTTATTTTTATTTAATTAATAATTTTTTACCGTTTAAATTTTGCAAAATGCTTTCATTTTGTAAAAATATTTCAAATGCTGTCTTTTAAATAAACTGACAGAATAGGAAAGGAACTGACAGAATAGGAACCTTTTTTAAATTATTAAATAAATAATAATTTTAAAAAAGTTAAAGGATAATTTATATGGTTAATTTAAGAAAAGATAAAGGATAATTTATTTGATTAAGTTAAAAAAGGATAAAGGATAATTTATTTGGTTAATTTATATTTTAATAATTTTAAGCTTTAATTATATGAATGAAATATTTTTACTTAGAAATAAAGTAAATAAAACTTGTTTTCTTTGTTGCATTTTAGTTGTGTTTTTTGTACAGTTATAAAACAGTAATTCATCCATAATAATATAATTTTAATTTTTAATTTTAATTATGTGAATAAAATATTCCTTATTTAGAAAACAAGTAAATGAAACTTGTTCTCCTCGTTAAATATGCATTTTAGTTGTGTTTTTGTTCAGTTTTAGAATAGTAATCCATCCATAATTAAGGATAATTCAGAATCACACAGAAATTGAACTCTAAAATAAAAATTTCACCGGTAGAATTACCACACACATCTTGAAGAAGAATATGCAAATTACAGGAAATTACAGGATAGTACGTCACAATGACGAGAGTGTAAGAGGGGAGTATATAAGGAATGGTGGCAAAGAAGTAAAATTGTTCACAAGCGCTTTAAAAGCCTTTCAGTGCAATAACCGCATAGTTGTGGCACAAAGGAAGCATTTGGATGATTTTTTACGTGGTAGAATTATCGGACGACTGGAATGTGGACGCGCCCAGCTGGAAGTATCCGAGGAACTTGGAATCGCCCAGAGTGTCATCTCCAGGCTTTGGCAACGATTCCAAGATGATGGTAATGTGAGTAGATGTTACAGCACAGGTCGCCCACGAGTTACAACGCCGAATGAGGACCGGTATTTAGCAGTTACTGCCAAAAGAAACAGATGGAGCACAGCATCAGACCTGTCTCGTCAGCTCTCTTCAGCTACCGGTACGACAGTTTCAAGGCAGACCGTGTACAGACACTTAGGGCACATTGGTCTATATGCTCGTAGGCCTGTCAAATGTGTTCCACTTACCGCAACTCACTGTCGCCTGCGATTAACCTGGAATAGAGAGCATGTATTGTGGACACCGCAACAGTGGTCTGGTGTGATGTTTTCCGACCAGTCCAGGTTTAGTTTGCAGTCCGATTCTCGCCGGACTTTCATATGGAGAGCGCCAGGTACCCGTTACCACCAAGAGAACACCATTGAACGACACAGTTACGGTGGTGCAGGATGGCTCGTTTGGGGAGGAATTATTCTTGATTCCAGAACTGACCTGCATGTTCAGAGTGTAACGATGACAGGCCACATCTATCGGAATGTCATTCTGGAACAACATGTACGTTTGTTTCGGGGCGCCATGGGTGCTGAATTTCTGTTTATGGATGACAACGCCCATCCTCACCTTGCAAACATTGTAGACGAATGCCTTCAATTGGAGGATATCACCCGTATGGATTGGCCATCATACTCGCCGGACTTGAATCAATAGAGCATGTGTGGAATATGCTTGGCCGACGAATTGCAGTCCGTCAACCCCCTCCCACCTGTCAACCGGAACTTCGGAGGGCATTGCTTGATGAGTGGTGTAATATTCCCCAAGATCAGATTGATAATTTGATACTCAGCATGCCTATGCGTTGTAAGGTCTGTATTGCATCGTCCGGTAGACATACTCCATATTAACCATCATACTAACCATGTTATACTTTTTTTTTGTAAATAGGTTCTTTTTTGAAATTTGCTCCAGGGAGTAAAAATTGCAATTTTATTAATTATGTCATACATATAGCAACTTTTTTGCTCTTTACCTTTTGTTTAATAAATAGACTTTACAAATAAGTCAAATTTGTTTTGCTTCTATCTCTTTCTTTGCCTGAACTTCATTATCCTTAATTTATGGACATGAGTGTATTATCATCCCATCATCCTTTCAGAAACATGTTTAGTAGGTATCTATTGTTATTCATTTTCTTATAAATATGCAAAATAATTGGTTATTTTTATTTAATTAATAATTTTTACCGTTTAAATTTTGTGAAATGCTTTTATTTTGTACAAATAGTTCAAATACTATCTTTTAAATAAGATAATTACAAAAAAAAAAAAAGGATAATTTATTTGGTTAAATTATATTTTAATAATTTTTTTAAGCTTTAATTATATGAATGAAATATTTCATACATAGAAATAAAGTAAATAAAACTTGTTTTCTTTGTTGCATTTTAGTTGTGTTTTTGTTCAGTTATGAAACAGTAATTCATCCATAATAATATAATAATATAATCATACTATGAGTGGATTTTCTGTTTTCTTGCAATGAAATGTCATGTTTTTTTTTATCTTTGCAGCGACGAAAAAAAAGATTAATTTGTTGTGATTTCCTTGTTGCTTATTTAACTTGTTTTATTGTTTATCAATAAGAAGTTTAAGCTAGATTCTTGTTATACTGTGCTAAGAAAGTCCTACATGAAAAATTAACAAAAACGATTCTTGACCTACAGATAACGCGCTCAGCTAACATGCAGAAGGGTTTAATTAATTATTAATTTTAATTGCCATCAGATATGTCCATAATCCTCACTTCTTTTAGAAAAGATACTGTGAAAATGTGCGTGAGGTTTCTCACTTACGTCAGTCACGTAATGGGAGTTTTCTGGATTTTCTCTCATATGACACGCAAAGTTTATCCCTATAAACCTCTTTCACCAACCATAAATGAGCAATTTAGGGTAATATTTGTGAAACGCATATAGGTCCAAAAATATAAAATAAATCCCCTATTTAGATTTGCATTTATTTCAGATAATGTTTGTGGATAATAGAGAGTTTTTGCATACCGTACGTTAGTTACCAGGACGTCCGTTAGCTTTTTTCTCCCTAGCGCGCATGCTCATAGAAAATTATGTTTCCTATGAGCATGCGCGCTAGGGAGAAAAAGCTAACGGACGTCCTACGGTAACTAACGTACGGTATGCAAAAAAAAATCTCTCTAATGTAATAATAATTCTGTGTGTGGTTGTATTGGTAAATCTTCATTATAAAAAACAGTTCTTATTATTTATTTCTGAGGGAAATTTGGTATATTTGAAATTATTTTTAGATATGTTTGTGAATATTTTTTTTTCAATTCCTTCTATTAGCTCACACTCTCCCTATATATATCTTGTTCAAATTTTCAATCGTTCATAAAAGAGTTTTTATTCATCCACTCACGTTCAAATACATTTTTTTTTGAACTTGTAGTGGAGGACGCTGGATGTTAATACATTTTTTTCAAATATTAATTCAGTAATTAAATTAAATGAATTAATTTTAGTTTTTAGATTTAAGTTGCATATATCTATCAACAGATGGCGCCAGATTAACTTGAAAAAATAAATGAAAATTATTTATAAAGGACTTTCTGCAACTGTGTGAAAAAAAGTAGGAATTGACTTTAAAATTTTTTTTTTTTATATTACTTGTTTATAATAAAAGGTAACAGTCGGAAGCAATAACCTTTTTGCATGGAAAGTCCAAACGACATACAAAGAAACCCATTTGTTAATCATGTTGAACATTTTGCACAAGAAATATGACAAAAATAAGATGCTCAACATTTTCCTGGGATAAGAGATAAAGTTAAAGTTGTTTTCTCATACCCATAAATAATATTATGTACCTTGGAGATAATATATTCGCAATAACGCAACAAAAATTAAGCAAAAAAACCCAACTTATTCTGATATCTTTATAGCTATACATGATGGCAAAATTTCAAAAGCAAATATGAATTCTTCACCTGCCTACGCCATTCTGTAGGAAAGTTTGTACATAATAAGTAGAACGTGAAATCCATAGATGTGCTATATATATACTTATATATATAAACGTAAGTTTAATTTTGCATCTATACCAGATGTTATATATCAAAGGAATTATGCAATTATTTTTATTTGATAATAGTTTACTCTTAGATATATTATTTAAAGATAGTTAAGTAATTATTAAATTTATCATTCTTAATTTTTAACAATAAGAATTATTTAATGCCATCACAGCTTGTTTTCTGCAATAGTTGCGGTTGAGATATTTTATTAGGTTTATTTAAAACAACAATAAATTTGTAACCAATTTTATTATTCACGCATATGGCATTTTATGTATATGGAGTATTCTTCTTCATTGGTGCAACAGCCCCATGGTGGTCCAAGGCGTTCTGCCTATTGACAGATTTCAAGAGAGATGTTTTTCTTTTCATGGGGAAAGGGTTTTAGTCCTAAGACCAACGCTTTACACTCATATGACCCTGGGAGCTACGGCTTAAATATTTTTAATATTCCGAACCACTACAAACATCCATGGCACTGCAGGACTCGAAACCAAAGCCTGTGGCATCGAGCGCTAGTCCATCGGCCATTAAGCATCCGTTTTCAGAGTATTAGGCTAAAAAATTATTTTTAATATTTTGCAGTCAATTAATTGAGTTAGTTAAGTATTCAAAATCATTGAAATAAGTATTGGAAAACATGATTGTAGTAGGGCGGTTGGCATTTAAAAATATCAAACACTTAAATGATAAAATTCAGTTTTATGGATGGGCCTTATTTTGAAAAATGTCTCCTCAAAAATTTTTACTTCAGATATTAGTGTTGTGATACAATATTTGGTTACTCAGAGGTAATAACTCCTTATGCATGCATTGTTGCATAGCCACCAAAATAGAAAACCCTTTTCCACATAAATATATTCTCTCTAAAGGATCAAAAATCTTTTTTTCACACTGTGGCGTATTTACTATCCTGGACCCCCACGCATCAACCTCATAATTGTACGATTGGATGTTTAAATCAGTGTGTTAATGTTATTCATTGGAGCCATGCTATTCTGAACTATCCACCTGCGAGAGATTGCTTCTTCAGAATTCGTTACCCGCCTCTTTTCTCATTTAACCCCAAACAGAGACCTGCAGACCAACCAATTTGCTGTGCCAATTCATGGAGGAAACCCGCAAAAACTTTTAAATAAGCTCTTTTACAGAACTATACGTTCATATTCTACATGAAATAAAACTCAAAGCTCTAACCATTAAGCCAGGGTGGCCAAACCGCGACGCGCCTTGAATATTTTCCGGCCGTGAGATTTGTTGCACTTTTACAAAATATATTTATTTTATAACGGCCAAAGTAGTGAAAACTAATGTATTAAAAAAATACATTATGTGTGCATCCATATATTCAAAAAAATTAACCTTCGAAATTATGAGAAAAATTAATTTTAAAATATTATTATTGCGAATATATGGCATATATTGCCTGCTTTATTTATCAGTTTACAGTTATGAATAATTAAATTATATATTATGCAAAGTCATGATGCGCGCGCATCTTGGAACAACTAATATAACAGGTCACATTTTTCACTGAACTCAGTGACGCAGTGACCATACCTAGGTACGCACGGTTGATTGCTAATAGCAGAGCATACCGTATTGCTTACCGTATACCGCGCTTTTGGTGCAACTTACATCTACGAATCGTTGTTTTTCAAAAATGAAATTGACTAAATACAAACCACGCTCAAACATAACGGACGCAACAATAATTACGATGTGCAAAATATCCAAATTGAGATCGATTTGCAAAAGCTAAGTGAAAGAGTGAAGAAACAAATATCCCGTTAGTCAAATAATTATTTTTAATGGTTTATTTTTTTTTTTTTTTTTTTATTTCGTTTATATTTATATGTTTTTTATATTTCATTTTAGTGTTATATATTTCTTTACAGTGTGCGTTTAGTATCATTATTATTATATTATCTATGTTTACTTGTAAGAATAATAGTAAACACAATAATAATAAGTCATTATGTTTCAATTTTTCACTCCAAAAAATGTCTAGAGTTAGACTAAATCAAATATGGGGATATATAATTTTATATGTGGCCCGCGGAGTTATGATGCATTTCCAAAGCGTCCCGCAAGATCTATTGGGTTGGCCACCCCTGCCATTCCGCATGGGCACGTAAAATTTCATGCAGACCTATGAGTAAATGGTGAGATAAGTCAATTCTAGCTCGTTTCAATTTGCCCTCGAAAAGAAAACCTAATTACTCGGGCCATCCAAAGAGTATTTTTAAACTTTTTTCATAGTTTAGGATGTTTTTATGTTTTTTGGAGAAGTGCTCATTATAATTATTCATTCGTTTCTCTTATCCCCTACAATGTTTTTGCAAATTTCATTAATTTTTGCTGTAATAACGTTAATTAAGATCAGTAAAGTATATATGTCACAAAAGTAAAATGTACTTACAATTATTATAATTTTGTGCAACATTATGATGATGTATGTTAGCGAAGACATTTTCCTTCGTTCTAGGAATCGAGATATTTGTATTTTCTAAATCTTTTGACGGTAAAAGTTCTGGTATAGCTCTTTTTCTTATGACATCTATCCGGAGTTTCTCAATGGAGGGACCAACGATCGAATGATCCTATTTACGTTTTTCAATATAAAATATTGGTGGAAGCATTATATAAAATATTAGGGATTGGTCAATTCAAATATTTTTTTCAATATAAAATATTGGTGGATTGGTGTTCTTCAGTGACTGATTCAAGATTTTTAGTGAAAAAATTAAGCTTGAATGTAAAAATGAACCTTCAAGTTCATATTTTACCCGAGTTCTTCGAATTTGTTCAACATAATTTTAATTATATTTGCATAATTAGGGTCTTTCTTGTATCCGAAGAATTTAAAAACAAGTTCTTTAAAAGCAGTCCAAATACCCTTTTCTTTAAATTCATTACAGTTTTAACCTTATGGTCTTGCATCAATTAGAGACAACACACACACCTTCTTTCAACTTTGCTTCAAACTTATGATTTTTCTTACGTAATGCACACAAGGATCAGCTTGTGAGATGACGTTTACAAATTGCTTCGGGAGGGCACATTTTATGTACAGCGGTGGGAGTAATATTTCACCAAACTCACTTGTGTAACGCTTTTGCATACCATGAGTGTGAACATCTGAAAGAATTTTTTTCCTATAATGACTACAAAATCTTTATTAGCTTTCCGGCTTGACCCAGAAGTAGAAGTACATCTTTTCAGAAGTTCTGTTATGTTCCTTTAATGTTTATCAATTGCAAACTCGCCACAAATATAGCAAGACCTATCAGAACACAACTATGACTCGAGAGATTTTACTGACCGCAAAGCAAACGAAAACTAAAAATCTCAAAAAAAAAGAATGAACGCAGAGTATGAATAATAAATCATCTTGTAATTCACAGTAGCGATATCCAGAAAATATCTGCTTGTATATAAAGATGTGATATAGGTGATGTTATGTGACGATAGGTGCAGATAGATATGATGCATAGGATAAAGATGTGATGTAGGTATGTGATGATAGGTATAGATACGATGCATAGGATAGAGTTGTGGTATAGGCATGTGATGATAGGTATAGGTAGAAACGATGAATAGGATAAAGATGTGATGTTGGTATATGATGAAAGGTATAGATAGATAGATACGATGCGTATGATAAAGTGGCTTTTGCAAGAAAATAGTACGATTAAGATGATGTTAGAAATTTAATGGTCCTTTTTGGTTCCAACTTGAAAAAAAAACATAAAAAAAAAGCACAAATTATGGGAAAGGTTTTTCTTTCTCCCCCTTCCATTATCGGTTCCAAAGTCTAATGGGCGAAAAAAGCAGGCTAAGTCCAAAGACTAAGGTAAGGGTCAACTCGTCCTTGAAAACAAGCATGTAAAGTCCAATGTCTAACATAAGGGTCAATCCTTCCTTCAAAGGAGGATCAACAACTTTGAGTTCAAGGTTATAACTTTTTGTGGGAATGCATAATGGATCCTTACTAAAATTTAAAAAAATTCCGTCGAAAGTTTATTTGTTATTAATACCAGACCTGATATATGCATTATAAATGTTCTTCATTAATCAATAAAAATAAAAGATCTGATTGGAATTCTAACTCGGTTATAAATCTTGTCACTTAACCCTGGATTATTTAAAAAGAAGTTTAAAAAAGGTAATTAAGAATATTAATTAACTATACCACATTAGTAGTTTTATATGGTGTTATGTTAATGAGATTGCAAATTCTTCTTAAATAATCTGGTATCAGTTATCACTGCAAAAATCTTTTGTTAAAATTTTAAAAACTAAAAATTTAGAGTACATATTCAATACTAAATTTAAATTTTTAAATTTTTTTTATTATCTAAGAATAATTTAGAGATTAATGAATAATGTTAAATTTTATATACTTTTTAACTATTCAACAATAACTTTTGTTTTTATGTAAAATTATTTTAGATTATAATACTGTTTTGAGTTCACATTCCTTTAAGTTTCTTTAACAAAATATATCATGTAGTCAATTTTTTAATAACATTAAATTTTCCTTCAAAACTTTTGTATTTGCTGACAGCAATATAAATGGCACAGTTGGCTTTGACTGAAGCACTGATTATGAGACAAATAAATTACCCTGAGAGAAAAAGTTACTATGTAAAATGAAATAGATTTCAATACAAGCCTTCTTTTTATACAATATACAATATATTTACATATGTAGTACAATATATTCACATTGTGGTACTAAAATATATTTATATTGTTGTATACGAGTTTTTATACTATTATATATAAATTGTATTTGTTTAATGTATTGTATTGTTTATATTGTATTAGTTTATATATATCTTTATATATGTAATTCTTCTGTACGTGTGTTTGTCATTGAATTCCTCCTAAACTGCTTGACCGAGTGTGATGAAATTTTTTGTGGAAAATGGAGAGTGTTTTGTGCTATAGTTGCCCTTTGATATAAATCCCCACCAGATGGTGCTGCAAGATTTCATCTTATATACCGTTCAAACGATATCCATGAAAATTAGTACGCACATATATTGGAACACGTAGAATATATTCTCGATATATAATTTTCTACAATGCATTTTTCTGGGTTCTGCTAGTATATATATATATATATATATACATATATATATATATATATATACACGTTGCATTTGTTTATTTTATATGTGAATAATTATATGTTATATATATATATATTGCTACCTCAATTTGTAACAACAATCTCTAAAATTCACACCTTTTTTTCAACCTCCTCGAGCCCAGAAGAAGACCAAAAAAGATTTATAAAGTCTGAATTGATATCAATCTTTGGGCTTAAAACCATGCTGTCTTAATTTGGATGCCCAATACTTCATTTATCAGTAAGCTTTGGCCATCAAGTTGTTACACACACAAAGAAATCTAGAGATCCATCTTCCTAACGTAGAATAGCCATCAAAGTCTACAAATAAAATAGAAAATGAAATATACAATTATTATTACATTCATGATCTTCATAACTGCTGGACAAAGGTATAAAAGCCATTTGCTTAAACAATACGCATAAAATAATAAATTTAGAGATAGCAGTCACAATTGCATTTTAGATTATCTTATTATAAAATAGGTCATTAGGGTATACTAACTGTTTTTAACAACCGAATTGCAAAAAAAATGCATCCTCTTTTTTATTCGTAAAGTTGTCATTTTTTTTCTTTAAGAAGAAAGAAAAACATGCCGGCAAATATATTAAAAGTAAAAGAGGACACCGTGAATTATGAAGGTCACCCACACACACAAAGCAGTCGTAAAAATATTCCAAAAGACACGCTTCAAGTTCATTAACTTCTGAGATTGTCTTGAAATATTTTTTTATTTTCATTAATTGTCATTCGTTGTGTGTTTAAAATGATGCTGTGCAAAAATATGAGAAATGAAAGAAAATGGATGATTAAGATAATGCTCTGTTACACATATTAAAATTATACAAATTATTACGGTTAATGTTTGCCAAATATGAGATTATGGATATCTGTCATAATAAATCTTCATGTTATCCAACGTAAAATTTCTATGATATTCCATGTAAATGAGAAAATAATAATGTTAAAAAAATTAATTACTTGTCCAAATTTAAAATTTTCTGTTATGAACTTATTAATTAGTTAACCAAGTTGATATTTTACAGAAAATAAAATCACAATATTTATTTAATTGTGGAACTATGTGCCTGCTTTAATTAATATATTTAGCTACAAAAATAGAATCAAGTTCACTAATTGAACTTTCGATAACAGTAGATTTTATCGTCTATTTTATTATACGCCTGACTCGTGGCTCAGAGGCAAAGCGTGTCTATAGAGAGCATTAGTGCGGAGTCCAATTGAGGATATTCGTTGTTGTAGACACCGTTTCGGAAAACGAGAGAACTCGATGGCAATTGTGATGTTCAGCCTCTTACTCCGTGAGTCGAACTACCTGGTGGGAATTTTCCGGGTTTCCACCCATACGATAAGCAAATGCGGGAGTGATTCCCCGGAAGCACTGCCCTCCTTCTTCAGCTACGCGAAGTCAAGTCAGACTTCTAGCTACGGGTGCTCCATCACAATAGAAGTTGGTCCCCCATTTTGTATAGTAGTAGTAGTATAAGTAGTAGTAAATATGTCGTAGACTCAGAATTACTAAAATTGCTTAAGCTATACATTGCTCATATACAATTAACCACAACAGGACACGCACTTCCCTTCCTTTAATCCCCAAGGAAAACATTGCGGCCTATGAATTTATTGCCCGTCCTGGCCCTAATAGAAGCAAAATCTTTGGTTAGCCTTTTTTTTTTTTTTTTTTTTTTTTTTTATCGAATTTCGAATCCAGTTTCTCTAACGTGAAAACCATCTATCTACCACGCTGCTCAGACCTTTGAAAAGTATGGTAATAAATCAGTTTAAAATAATAATTTAATATCTATAAAAATCATAATAAAATCGTATTACGATCGCATTACATAATAAAATCACAGTAAAATTTGTTTAATAATCCATATTAAATCACTTTTTAATGAGAAACATCTGTAACAAGATAATTTTAAAATTAATCTTTTCAAATGATGCATAAAATATTCATTTAAAACTATAAATGTGTTGCAGTTATGAAAATATAACGTTATAATTGCAAAATGACTGATATAAATAAAAAGGATTTTATTCTGATCACAATAAAAAAATTATGCCCATACATAGAAACTTTCCTTTGATGATCTACTAATTTGATTCATTGCGCTTTCTTGAAAGGAAAATAACGAAAACAAAGAAAGTATTAAAAACTACGTCTTTTTTCAAATTGCATTATTTAATTTAAGAATCATTCAGAATAATATAAATATTCTCAATCAAATAATAAGAGTATAAAAAGAACGAATTCGACTGATAACGAGCGAATGATTGAATGATAACTGCCATTTAAAATGAAAGCTAAAAAAAAAAATTCTTTAATTTATTCTATTAATTCTTTTCTAAAAATGACTCTCTATTTTTTTTTCCTGTTTCCGAGCGGTGAATCTTCTTCAATTCTTTTTTTTTTTTTTTTTCTTTGTCCCAAAGCAACGAAAAATTTTAATCATTGCAGAGGTTACCCACACTGCGAGGTCAGGGAAGATCACTGACTTGAATTCAGGACATTCTAAATCAGGAATCTTAGCAGCAGCAATATGGCGCTCATGAGCGGAGATGCCAGGTGGGGAATTCGAAATTTGTTTTTAAATGGCCATTCAAGTAGCGAAGTGGGATGAACATGTCGAAGTTTTTAATTTTTTTTTATGCTGCAACTTGTTTAGATTTATTGTTTTTTTTTAAACATGTTTACTTTAAAAAAACGATATTTGACAGGAATAAAGATTTAAGGAAAAATAAAGTGTCACGGAGGTTACTAAAAGAATTCGCCATTTTAGAATAAGTACTTTGGAAATCAGAAGTATTTCTTCATTTTCCTTTAAATTTAAAGGGAAAAAAAAAACGGGAATCGAAAGCTTTTTATGAATGAATTACTTTCAGATGTTTGTAAAAATTTTGAAATTTTAATTTATTCGTGTAAATCTTCCTTTGATCAACCACAATTTTAGAACATTATGAAATTTAGTACATTGCGTTAGACATTTTATTTCATTTTTAAGTTTGATTTTGCTATCCCTCTTAATTCCATTCTATTCTTCTTCTAATGTTATTAAGTACTTTTATCATTCTATTTAAGCTTAAAATGTTATTAAGTACTTCTATTATTCTATTTCAAAAATGTTATTAAGTACCTCTATTATTTTATTTAACCCTAAAAATGTTATTGCTATACTTCCATGAATCGTAAAAATAAAATTTGTCTATGAAATAGTTTTGTTCAAAAACAAATTGCTCACACAAATTAGTTTTCGACATTTCTTTAAAAAATAATAAAAATTTAAATTTCCAATACTTATTTATTTAAACAAGAGACGTACTAGAGTTCAATTTAATTTGATAAATATTTTTCAGTAAAATTATATTATTTTAAATTCGTAAAGTCTTATATATAAGCCTTATATAATAAAAATAAACTACCTTTTTTAAACAAAATTTGATTCTCAAATTATTAAAATGTTTTAAATTCTCTATAATATTTTATCTTGTGTCTTAATTAATAAAATACCTTCCCTCAAACATTATATATATATATATATATATATATGTATATATATATATATATATATATGTATATATATATATATATATATGTATATATATATATATACATCAATATACATTGTGCAACAAACAAAATACATTTTAAATATTTATTATAAGCAAAATTCAATTCAAAGGCATTCTATAATTTTTTAAATTAATAAATATAACTTTAGTGATTGTTTTTGCTCATTTTAATTCATCGTAATATCAGATAAATTACAAATACGAAACAAAAATTATACATCGTAGTTTCAGACTAGTCACAAATACGAAATAAAAAAATTATACATCGTATTTTCAGACGAATCAAAAGTACGAAATAAAAAATTGTACATCAAATATAGATCGTAATTTCAGACGAATAATAAGTACGAAATAAAAAATTATACATTGTAATTTCAGAAGAATCACACTTACGAAATAAAAAAATGTTTCATATTAATGTGGGAATTATACTTTAAAATTTCAGTATTTAATGAAAGTAAAATAACATAAATCTAAGTAAAATTTTGGAATAATTTTTTAAAGAAAATCAGAGTCCCTTTTATTTTAGAAGTGGAACACAATATTTGAAGAATATATGATAAGAACAGAAAGAAATTTATTCCACAAAAGTAAAAATAATGCTTATCTATATTTTAGATAGGCAACATACATAACGAATACAACAGAAGGCTTTTCAAATCAAACAATGAACTTGGAGTGATATTATGGATTTTATTTGTTCGTTACATTCAAAGTGAAACCCTATTATTATCCTTTTTGTTTCCAGATTCTGTCCTCTATTATTTCAACTTAAGGCGTAAGGGTTTCTTTGTGATGGACATCCAGTGAATCTCATTTTTTTCAGGAAGTCCAAGAGATAATGTTTACTAGCCATCAAAAGAGGCAAAACCGTTCAATCTTTTGATGCATTTGTGGAAGAGTTATTTTTAAGTTTTCCTTTATTACTTTCATTCCTTTTAAAAATCATCTTTGTTGTTTATTTTCGAATGGTAGTCAAATAAAAAAAAAAAAAAAAAAAAAACACAGACGTTTTTGTTAACTGCAACTGCCAACGCTACAGACAACTTCCGCATTTGCAACCTGTCAAGTAATAATAAACAAAATAATCTGTTAACTAACTTAAGAAATATAACCTTTCTGTTTTCCTCAAGTCTTGTTTATTATTATTATTATTATTATTTATTATTCCAGAAAAAATAAAATGTTTATACAAAATTGAAAGCTAGAGTTTCTTAGAACAAATAAACAGAAATTTTTTTCTTAGTTAATCTTATCACGATTCAGTAATTGCATTTGCATATTTTTCGTTAAATTTTAATAGATGTGTCTGAATGGTTATAAGAGAAAACGAACAATAGATACTTTTTTTGAATTGAATAGATTTAAAACAATTTGCAATACCATGAAATCAAAATCCATTTTCCGTACTCAGTTTAATTTTTAATATATTTGTTAAATAAGAATGAAATATTATATATTTATTGAAGTTTAATTTAAATATTACGTATATTGCATTAATAATAAACTATAGTATAAATAAATTGTAGTATTAATAAATTGCATTTCTTTTCATTGAAAGGTAGATTCACCAAAATGAGTTAACACACATGGGCTACTGCTGAACCATATGTATTATATTGTGTTTAAAATGAAATTAATAACCATTAGAATGGTTGGGGCGAGTTCCGTGGTAAGTTGTGAGCACATAATACTATTTAATATTTGAAAGTAACAACATTATACTGTAATTGTATTATAGAGTAATAACATAATATTTTACTGTACTGTAAAGTAACAACATAATGCTATACTGTAAAGTTAATTTATACAAAAGCCCCAAAATTAGGCAACAATTTTACAATTATTTTTATAAATAAGTACTTAAATTTATAAAAGCTGTTCAATAATTTAAAACTCTGATTTTCTAGAAAATTATTAAGAAGTGAGTCCTACTACTTTGGACAATTAACATCCTAATCATAATATTACATATATTGTAAATTGAAGTCAAATTGGTAATTAACATCCTAATCATAACATTACATATATTGTATAACATTACATATATTGTTGGAGTCATATATAACAGTTTGTGACTTTTCCTTGTTATTTTTATACATAATGATACATTTCTCTCTCATCTCGTGAAAAATCTGGTATGTGTAGGAAACAATTGCATAAAAATAAACATTAATATATTTATAATATAATTTATAACCTGTCTCAACTTTTCTCAGCCACCGATCTTAAGCAGGAAAACATTCAAAAATATATAAATAATTTTTTTTTTTATGAAAATTAAGGTTTGATAAAAATAACTTTTTTTATCAACTTTTCCGTTCTGAATTGTCTAAAATTACTGCTAATTATAAATTCTGATTATGTTTTCACTCTTAAAAGAACATTTAGTGCTCGTCTAATGTTTTTGACATTTTCTGAGAAGTAAACTGCAATTAATGTTCCTTATCTGTGGTACCTATTTAATGACAGCTGTTGACCTCTCTAAAAGCTATTGCATTTTAATGGTGCTTTCTGGCAATTGCTTTCGGCTACTTTCTTTCGCCCCCGGGTAACAACTTTTCACGAAAATATCTTCGACGAAAGGAAGTAACTTTCTTTTTCGTAATTTAACAGCTTTTTGAATGTTTCACACGATTTCCAGAAAAGATGTGTCACACTTCCTAATGCTGTTCTATACTGGATATTAATAACACTGCGTTGGTTTTAAAGTGTTCTATTTGTGGATAAATTTGTTTTTTTAAAAAGTATTAACTTGTTTATTTAAGTTTAAAATTATAGTGACTGTTGGGCTTTTAGTCAAATTCGAAAGTGAAATAAAAAACAGGGAGACTCGGTCATAATTGTAACAGCTTACATAAGCGGCCTGCATCAACACAAGCTACCTGGAAGTTCTCCAAGTTTTCTCCTACAAGCCAAATAAGTACAAAAAGTTTTGCTTAAAAGTCATGTATATATATATATGCTTATCTCCCCCCCCCGCCCTACTTGGTCTACAACACCATCTAAATCAAGTCCATGAATCTTTGTGGTCTCATGGAAGTAGGGAAAGGGGGAGCAACTTCTGTTCTGATGGAGCACCCGCAGGCAGAAGTCTCACTTTCCTCTGTATCTCTGAAGAAGGAGGGCCGTGCCTTCCGGGGACGGGGACTTTTAGGGTAACTACCCGCATTTGCCTATATATATATATATATATACACGTTGAGGAATCGTTGGCCCACGATGAGGCCAGATTATAGTTTTATGGGTTGGAGCAACTGGATTATAACTGGTTGTGGTTGAGTTGAGACTTGAGACACAGGTTGGAGAACTCACAGCTTTATTTACACACGCACAAACACCACACATACAATATTTAACACATTTAAAGACATATAATTATAGATTCGTGGAAGGTTTCCACTTCTAAGACGAAAACCTGACACTCAGGTTTGCGCGGAATGATCGAAATATACTTCCTCTCCGAGTGAAAGTCTGTAGGCTAACAAATACACAGGGTTCCACTAAATATATTTCCTCTCTGGGTGAGAGTTTGTAAACTAAACATTTCTCAGCTAGAGCGCAGGTTTTCGAGGTATTTCATCTCGGGTGAGAGTCTTGAGGTCTACTGGCCATTTCTCTTGAACGACATATGCAGTGTTCTTGCAGTGCGTAGGGGGAAACACGGTTAAAACTTACAATTCCTATAGTGTAGCGAAAGCCAAAAAGATCATAATTTCAAGTTTTATTTTATATTACAAAAAAAATTTTAATTGTCAAATATGTTTAAATATCCTAACCTACTTTTAGCAATGCAACTTTATCCTATACGTTCTGGTAAAATAATCACATTACTTGTTATATCATCCTAAATCATTCAAGATCTAAAGAGACTTTCAAGATCAAAATGATGATTACGGCAATGAAAGATTTTAGTAATTTGCTGACATATATATTCTAATTTATTATCGCAAGATGATATAATTTAGTTAACAAATTTATTTATCTGAATAACCGACAGAATTTTGGGAAAATTGTCAAGGTAGATTATCTTCGAAGGGACGAGAAAAAGTTTATTCTACAGACTAATGTTCTTGTTATGTAAATATTTTTAATGCAAAAAATTTTAACGTGAATTTAAAGTTCTTAAGAGGAGAAAAAAATTTAGTTTTTAATTTTGCGATTCAATTTTCTATGACAAACAAAAACATCTTTGTGTGTTAATATTATATATTATGTAATGTATTATTACTTTAGAAGAAGAATATTTCAATACCTATGAAATATCCAAGTTAAGATACAAAATAATATTTAATAAGTATAATATATCACATTTTTTAAATTATCTGGGTGTTTAAGACTTTCAATTACTTTCCTCAATTACCATTTATGGTTTCACCTTAGTTTTTGTTTATAGCTACAGAGAGAGAGACTATATAGGAGAGAGAGAGCCCATTGAGCCCATTGACTTGGTAAATTAAAAGTTCAATTGCCTTCTGTCAAAAAGTCGTTTCTGATGTACATAATACATTTGTATTTTAATAGATAGTCTTGATTTCATTATAGCTTTTAACAAGGAAGATATCTTCCATAAATTCACAGCTATAATTTTTATTTATAAACGTGGTTGAACATAATCTTGAATTACAGTATTATTATATTCTTAGATATCACTCATGTGTGCACCATAGTAGATTTACGAGTATATATGGAAAATGTGTTGTCATAAAAACAAAATTTCTTCAAGAATTTTTCCCCATTTAACTCAAAATTTCGTTCATTGGAGTATCTTTATACATGGAATTGCAAAACGTCATTTATTAATTATCATTTCTTGTGGGCTGTGATAGTATTTCTTGGTATACTAATTTTAATTCCAAAACATTAAAAAAAAAAAATCAAAACTTGGTGCAGTTACGATTATTGGCCCATTCTTATATATATATTTTTTTAATATATATAAGAATGGGTCAAAATAGAAATCAGCAAAAAGAGTAGTCAAGAAGATCAGCAAAAGTAATTGAGATTATAGAAGAAGAAAAAAAAATAGTAGTACAAAATCTTATCAAATTACTAATACTATTCTCAGCACTATGCCATCTGTAATAGGAGATATAGGTGCACTGCTGTCTATTAAAATTACTATACCATTAAAGCGGCACACCATAAACTCGAAATTTAAATTATTGCTACAACATACTGTTATATAAAAGTGTAATGTTGTCAGCAGTGCAGTTGGATTGTAACTGGGTGTGGTTGGGTTGAGACTTGAGACACCGGTTTGAAAACTCACAGCTTTATTGACATCCGCAGAAACAGCACACACTTACAAATAACTGCAGGCAATATTTAATACATATAGAGATATATAATTATAGATTCATGGAAGGATTCTACGAGTAGGCCGAAAATTAAGATAATCAGGTACGAGCTGGATGCCCGGGAAATATACTTCCTCTCCGGGTGAGAGTCTGCAGGCAAACTATTAAGCAGAGTTGCATATAATATATTTCCTCCCGGGATGAGAGACTACAAATTAAACTTTTTCTCAGTAGAACCGCATGTTGCACTGTACTTCCTCTCGGGTGAGAGTCTTGAGACCTGTCATTTCTCCTGAACGCTACAGGGGCGTTGTTGCAGTGCGTAGGAGGAATATAATTAACAAAATATAATTGCAAAATAATTAGCTTTTCAACGAATATTGATAAAATAGGTATCTTACAAAAATAGCCATTTACATGTATAAAAGGGAAAATTGCAAAGTTGCGTGACTGCAGGTCACCAGTGCAGCCACTCAATCTGTTATTAGTTTAATAAATCCGGTCAATAGATGTGAGATTCTGGCTCATTACCACTTGCAAGCCAATACGATTGATAAATTCTGCTGTAAAACTGAATCCATAAAGAATATTATCCAAATATTTATATTTTAGTTATTATTTTTTCGTATAATTTAATTGCTCTTTTTATATTTGATTCAAGAGGTACGACAGTAGATCTACATAACCGTGGTGCATCCTGGTAACGTCCTAGGCGGCTAAAAGATCTACTACTATCGGCATGCAGCAATGCTCTAAGAGTGATCACCTTCGTGGAACTTCGTGTAGGCTGAGTGCCTTATAATGGAATGCTGGCGGCCTGTCCCAATCTAAGAAAGTTGAGATTCAACATTCCCTTACCACGATGTTTAGGCTGTTTTTGGCGAGCCATCTGCACCATATTAGCATTTTTGATAGCCCAAATTGTCCGCTCTGTGGGAAAGACGAGATCATGGAAAGACACCATATAGCAAGGATGTCGGACTTTGCGTCCGAGGTGAAAAGATATTAGAACGCTAAAACTTTGCTGATGAGACATTGACTTTTTTCTCTTATTTCTCTTATTGCTTTCTTTTTTTCTTTGTGTGTTTTTACACTGTTGCGATCTCGTAAGAGTTTCTCATTTTCCCTTACCATTGGAAATTAAAAAACAATATTCGATTCATTAGCTAATTATTAATGTTTGTAACAGAATCTGTTATGAAGCTTCATGATTTAAAAATATGAAAGAAATTGTATTTTAATGTAAGTTTTCTTTAAAATAGGATTTTTTCATATCCTTGTGACATATCCTTTTTGGGTAAAAAAAAAAAGTTTATTGATTAGTTTAATAAACTGTTATTAAAACTTTTATTTATTAGTTTTTAAGTTTATTTATTTATTTTTATAAATTAGTAAGATTTTACTCACTTTCAACATTTAAACAAAAACTTTTACAAAAATCTAACCAATGCACCACTCGACATAGTACATCAAAACTTTTTTTGCGAATTGCTTAAATATGTGTGATAATATGTAATGAAAAGAACAGATTTTAATGTAAAATATAAAAAAATAATGACTGAAATTTAAAAATATCAATCTTTATTTTTTCCACCAACTGAAATACATGTTTTATTGTTCTCATGCATTGAAATCCTCATTCAAAGCATTTACGACAACCTAGAAGACGACTTCATTTGAAACAAAAATGTTTTAAATATAAATACATGGCCTTAGCTAAGATAAATTAAGGCTATGTATTTATATTTCAAAAGCATTTAACAGAGCTCATTAATAACATGAACGTAAGCGATATATTAATGAGTGCAAATAGTCGCTTGTTGTCTGCTCAACTCAATTGTCATCATCAATCAAGGGAAAGCAGACACGTGGGACACCATTAATTTTTATTTACTATGTATGCATTTGAATTTTCAATGTTGGATTCAGTATTCGTTCTATTTATATCTGGTCTGGTTAAACGATTTTTCACATAAAAATACAAAGTGGCCACTGTTCTGAAACATTAGTATTGAAAACTATTATGCTGTGTCATTGTAGCTACCAGTGTTTCAGAGTCATATAAGAAACCTGTTTGATAAATAGTTAGGTAAGTGGATAAGAGTTAGAATTGGTTAAGATGAATGTGAAAATAATTATCAAAAAATTTATTTGTTTAGTTCTTCACGTTTCTCAACCTTTTCTTTTTTATTATTCAAAGTTTACTACAATTTTTAACCAATTAGAAATGTTAGAATAGTACTACGACTCAGCTTCCCAACAATTTGGTTTTAAACCTAAATTTAACGAAATATTATTGAGTTGTATTAAGTTTTTGGTTCTATTCCTCACTTTGGACATGGACAATAATGGACAACAGAAGAATGGCAGGAATGTTATTCAAATTATATTTATATTTATGTTTTTTTGAAATTAAATCTCAGAATAAGGCCTGTTGGAATTCGGTGTCAAAAAAAGGTTAATAAGAAAAAGTTTAGACATTTTCTGGTAATTTTCATTAAAATCCACCAAACAACGGATTTTTCGCCACATCTTTTTTTCGTAACAGTAATATAACACATTTATTTTCATAGCAAAACATAAAACATAATGTTTAATATGAGTTGAAATATTTATTTGTTGAATAACTGAATTTTTAATTTTTAAATAATGCTACTTTAATTGTATTTATATCATAATCATAAATTCAAAATGCCTAAACCACATTCCGCGTCTAAAATATAACACATCTTTTCTTTTCTTAAAAGTAATATCTCATTATTTTTTTTTTATAATACAAAATAAAACATAATATTTAATATGAGTAAAAACATTCCTTTGTTGAATAACTGAATTTTTAATTTTCAAAATATTACTAATTTAGTTCAAGTATTTATGTCTTAATCATAATTTTAAAATGCCTAAATGCATTCCATGTTTAAATATAACGTGTCTTTTCTTTCGTAGAAGTAATATGACATATCTAATATGACGCATTTTTTTTGTAAAAGTAAAAATGAAACATCATATGTAATATGAGTCAAAGCCTTCATTTGTTGAATACTTGAATTCGTTAATTTCATTAAACTTACTACTTACGTCTTCAAAATACATATTCCATGTCTAAATATAACGTATCATTTCTTTCGTAGAAGTAATACAACATTTTTTTCTTTCTTTCTTTTTTCTTTTGATTCAAGTAGTAATTTTTGATTCAAGTAATTACTTTAATTCAAATAGTTACATAATTATTTAACTCTAATTTCAATATAACTAATCTACACTCAAGAGCCAAAAACATTATGACCACCGGTCAATAACGAGTTGGCCCACCTTGGCGCGCAACACAGCTTCAACCCGCCTTGGCATGGATGCCACAAGTCCTTGGTAGATGGCCGGAGACAGATTGTACCAGATGTTTAAGCAACGGTCACGCAAATCCGAGATATTGCGAATTGGTGGTCTTTGAACTCTGAGCTGCCGTCCCAGGACATCCCAAATGGGTTCTATCGGATTGCGATCCTGGTGAGTTAGGCGGCCAGACATTAACTGAAATTCAGCATCATGTTCCTGGAACCACTCGCAACACAATTTTAGCCTCGTGACAAGGAGCGTTGTCCTGTTGGAACATTCCATTTCAGCTGAAAACAGAGGTCATGTAAGGATGCAACTGGCCCGCAATGATGTTCAAATACCCTGTAGCATTCATGGTCTGCTCTACCACAACCACGGGTCCCAGAGACGCCCAAGAGAACGTCCCCCGAAGCATAATACCGACACCACCGGCCTGTGTATGACCTACTGTACATTGAGGGGGAGCAACTGTTCGCCTGGAAGACGGCGTATCCTGACACGGCCATCGGCGTGATGAATGACAAACCGTGGATTCATCTGACCAGGCAACTCTCCCCACTGATCCATGGACCAGTCACGATGTTCCTGGCCCAGCGCAGGCGTAGTTTGGCGATGACGCTTGGTCAGCAGAGGCACATGAGTGGGACGTTTGCTGCGTAGCCCCATATCCAACAGTGTCCGCTGAACAGTGTGCTCCGGATACTATTCTACTTGGCCCTGCATTGCCATTGGGCTGTCAGCTGAGCCACTGTCTGGCTCCGGTTTTGCTTCACCATGCGAGACAGTCACCGACGACCTTTTCTTTGATAACGTGTGGATGTACAACACCATGACCTCTACTGGTGGTTTCATCGTCATTCATCCACTTTGCATAAGTACTAACAACTGTAGATCGAACAACCCACGAGTCGTGCAGTTTCGGAAATACTGGTTCCGAGCCTTCGAACCATTACAATCTGCCCTCTATCAAAGTCGCTTAGATCCGCAGCCTTTCCATCACACACAGAAGTAAGTGAAAGAATGATTCTTCAGACTCTCCAGCAGCAGTTAAATACCACTTCCACCTGATCACGTGCCGTCCACGTCATCCAGGCGAGTTCATTGCAAAATGTAGGGGTGGTCATAATGTTTTAGCTCTTGAGTGTATATCCATGTCTAAATATAGCACATCTTTTCTTTTTGAAAAAGTAATATAACACATTTTTTCTTTCGTTGTAAAAAATAAAGCATAATATTTAATATGAGTTAAAACATTAATTTATTAAATAACTGAATTCATTAAATTCACAAAAAATATTACTCTAATTCAAAATTGTTTATGTCTGCCCAATCATCATTTCAAAATACCTAAACCACATCCCATGTCTAAATATAACACATCTTTTTCTTTCGTGAAGTAATGTAAATACATTTATTCCTTCAAACAGTAAAAAATAAAAACATATTCCTTATAATACGAATTGCATTTATTTATTTGAATAATTTAATTCTTAATTTTTACAAAAATTACTACTTCAATTCAAGTATTTATGTCTTATTATAATAATTGAAGAAATACCTAAACAACATTCCATGTCTAAATGTAGCACATGTTTTCTTTCGTAAGTAATATAGCTCATCTAATATAACATTTCTTCTTTCGTGAGTGAAAAATAAAACATGTTATTTAATATGAGGTAAAATATTCATTTGTTGCATAGCTGATTTCTTTAATTTCACAAGAATTACTACTTAAATCTTAATCATATTTCAAAATAACAAAACAGCATTCCATGTCTAAATACTAACACATCTTTTCTTTCGTAGAAGTAATGTAATACATTTATTCTTTCGTTGTAAAAACTAAAAAGCATAACACCTATTACAATTGCATTGTTGTTGAATAATTTAATTCTTATTTTTACAAAAATTACTACTTCAATTCAAAACATTTATGTCTTAATTATAATTTGAAAATACTAAACAACATTCCATGTCTAAATGTAGCACATGTTTTCTTTCGTAGAAGTAATATAAGAACATCCTAATATAACATTTCTTCTTTCGTAGTGAAAACTAAAATGATTGTTAATATGAGGCAAAATATTCATTTTGTTGCATAACTGATTTCTTTAATTTCACAAAAATTAATACTTAAATCTTAATCATAACAAAACAGCATTCCATGTCTAAATATAACACATCTTTCCTTTCGTAGAAGCAAGCAATAATTCACTCTTTATGTCTCATCATTGTATTTTCATCTCTGTAATCTCTTGAATCCCCTCTTAATCCAAATAGTTCAGATTAAAGTCAATTTCCATTTCCCCAAACAAAACAAAAAATCCCCCTTGAATGAGGTGCAAAAAGAGGTTCAAACGTTCAACCAACCAAACATCGAAGTGCACCTTAATTTAATTAAGGCTTTCCTGGTCACACTTAAAAAGAAACCTTATTATTAGGAATTTAACCTTATTTTTTTTTTGTTTGTTGCGTCTGATCGTAGCTTTGGCTGATTCAACTCAGGCTGAGATCTAATCTCTTTTACTTTTCTGATCTATTAATGCAGTAACATGGCAAATCCAGGAAGGGTTGAGCTTCCTAGTTTTGCCAGCTGAATAAGAAAATGCACAAGAATGATTCAGGAAGCCTGGACAATGGAGAAAATGTTTCGACAAAAGATGTAGAAATTTTGCTCTCAGTCTGAAGTTCTTTTGTAACCAAATGTGTAAAAAAAAGCTGATAGCAGCATAATTTGTTTGGAAAAAAAACTTATTTAGCCTTCATTTGCTTTTATGGTATGTTGTCAGCTGAGTTGGAAAAATAAAGTGGGAAAATATAACCAACTTTAGGAGTTGAAAAATTTGCAAAAGGAATTTCCAGTTTCGTCATTTTTTCAAAAATATTCATATTTATTTCATAATGAATATTTGTAATGATATTAAAAGTTTTATGGCTTCTACAACTGATCATAATTGTACCGAATTTTAAATTTATAATTTTAAATTATTTTTATTCTTATAAATATTTTTCTTTTTTTAGTTTTACTAAGTGTTTTTTTTTTATTTTCTACGTACCAATTTAAATTTTTAGAAACTTATTTTTTATCATACTAACACTTTGGCTGACTCACAACTATAAATTGTGACATATTAATAATTAAGATGAGAAGGTTAAAAGGTCTTCTCACTGGTACTCCAGTTGCAGTAATGATAAAAATATTTAAAATTTCCCAGATACAAAAAAAAAAAAAAAAAAAAAAAAAATCACCAAATTAATTATTATTTCTACCAAAAAATTTTTTATGAAATAATAAAGCTAAAAAATTGTAGCCATTCAAGAAACTTGTACAGCACATTGCAAACGTAAAATAATTAGACATTTTTTTTTCCTCATTAAAAGATTGTTAAGCTTGCCTATTCTTGATTAAAAATTTGCTTAAAATTTTGAACAACACATTACAAACGTTAAATAATTAGACATTTTTTTCTTAATTAAAAATTATTAAAAATATATTTTGATTAAAAGTTTACTTACCAAATTTGAACAGCTATATTGTAAATGTTAAAATAATTAGACTTTTTTAAATTAAAAATTGTTAAAAAATATATTCTAGAATATCTAAAGCTTTTCCTAGCAATTTGAAGAACACATTGTAAACGCGTTAAACAATTAGGCATTTTTTTTCTTAATTAAAAGTTGCTAAAAATATATTCTAGTTTAGACATTTTCTTGCAATTTTGAACGGCACATTGCAAACGTTAAATAATTAGACATTTTCTTAATTAAAAATCGTTAAAAATATATTCAGATTAAAACTTTCTTACAGTTTTTGAGCAGCATATTACAAACGGTAGTAATTAGATATTTTTTCATAGTAATAGTAGTTAAAATACATTATAGATTTAAAAAATTTTCTTGCAATCAAGATTAAACAGAACATAAAATTTTTATATAACAAAAAAATTAAAAAGGTTTACTTTCCTTTCTTTTGAATTAAAAGTTTTAATTTAAAACTTTTTGTGTAAACATCAGTAATAATAGCATGAATACAATCTGAATGATTCTTTGGTATTCTTTCCTCTGATAGAAGTAGCTAAAGAAATTGATGATCAAAAACTCACTGGTAATTTTGAATTCCGTTACCGTTAAATACAATGAATCAAAACTAAACGGGCTTTGAAAAATGTCTATATAATAAGAAAAAAGTTCTGATGTTTTCCTTAAAATATTCCTAAAGAATAAGAATCATCTGAGCAAAAAATGACATGCCTTCAGTAACTTTTCAGCAATACAGCAAC
>BPLR01013928.1:0-36649 GCA_021605095.1 Caerostris extrusa
GTTACGTATTGCTGAAGCGCTGCTTTGAGTTTAATACTGCACCAGTTGCTTTAGCAACTGTGTTCTTAACATGGGAATTGAAAGATAATTTTGGGTCTAAAACAACCTCAGGTATCTATATTCAGTTACCCCTAATGGAGAAAATGAGATCAGAGTAAATAGCATACAGGCAGATTTCGTGGCATTAGCTTTAATTTTCCAGGTGGTTAACCATTTTTCTCATTTAAAAACAGAATATTGTAAGTCTTTAACAGCAAGCTGAGGTGATTTGTTTTGTATGGCTATCGCCGTATCATCAGTAGCAGAAAAGAGGTTTGGCAGTCTCTCGGTGTATCATTTATATATAAATTGAAGAGGAGGGCGCTAAGAGCGACCCTTGCGGTACTCCCCTTCTATTGGTCTTGATGAGGAAGTAACTCCACCTACTCTGACTAAGAAATCTCGGGTTTGTAGGTAGGAGCAAAGAATCTTAATAATCTGTGCCAGCTGAAAATCAAGTCGTATGAGCTTGAATAATAAGCCATTATGCTAAATTTTGTCAAAAAGGCCTTGGCTATATCCAAAAATAATATTCCTGTAGATTTGCGTTCGTTAAAGCCGTCATGAATCAGCTCTGTCAACCTGAGTAATGGGTGACAGGTAAAAACCTTCCTGACCAGACCTTCTGAAACCAAATTGTTCAGGATAATTAAATTGTGAAGATCGCAATGCTGATTCAAGCGTTTAAGTAACGCAGATTCGAATATTTTACTCAAGATACTAAGTAGTGAGATAGGACGGTCATTTTGAGGGTAAAAACCAAATTAGCATTTGGCTTAGGAATGGGGCATACTATGGCAGTCTTCCAGCTAGCTGGGAAATGGCAGGTCCTAAGTAGAAAGCTAAAAGAATGGTAATATACAGAATAAATGTAATAGGAGTGGACTTTAACATGCGATTATTAATAAGATCCAGACCAGGGTTTTGTTATTCTTGAAATGTCTGATAATTACTCCAAAAGAAGTCTGAAATTAAGTTTAAACTATTAATATGCGATTTTTGTAAGAAGTCTGACTGTAGAGTTGGTGTGTTCGAAGAAATTTCTATCTTCAACATCGTGATTGAGTTCAAATTGAGCTTTGAGACTATCTGCGAGCAGTTCCGCTTTGTCTTCTGGGGAATAAGCTGCTCGGCCGTTGGCGCCGCCTCCTGCAAGGGCGGAATGATATTGTCTGCGTAGGAGGGAACATTTCTTCCAAAGAGATGATGACTCAGGCGTCAGGACTCTCCATGTCGTTTTGCCAGCGTTGCTGTGTAAAGACTTTTCTAATATCAATGTGAGAGCGATAATATTGTCGTAGGAACTCAGGATCTCTTTGTCCTTTGCCACCTACGACGGTAGTAATTTCGGAAGCTTGATTTTATCTTTAATGTTTTAGGGAAATCTAACCGGTGGGGATTGAATTTTGGGGTAGAATTTTCCTGCAGACATGTGACATAGATATTATTTAATTCATCAATGCGAGCACATCAGCATCTGCTGTGGGTAATATTAACTTAAAAACTAGGAAGCTTTTTACTATCCATCCCATGCCTGAAGCCTCCCAGTTGGTAATTAATTTATTAGGAACTTCAGTGATTCAGGGGTTGGTGTCCAGGTTCAGATAACGGAAAGGTGATCGGAATCTAAACCGTAAGCACCTCAATATTAAAGGGGAGATGGATTTAAAGAAAGCAAGATCGAGTACATTACCTCGATGATTATTATTTCTAATGTCAATTCTAGTAACTTTAAGGGGGAACAACTTTCACACCCCTTGACTTTGGAGAAAACGATTTAAAGAAAAACCCATATCTATTTGAATGTCCAAAGTTCCAAGAGGAGAAGAGCGTTGAAATCACCAGCGAGAATCGCATTGTTTTCCATTTTTAGTAGCTTGTTAAAGTCCTCCACCGAAAACTACCTGAAGGCTAGGCTTAACATATGCAGAAACGATTTTGATTGGCGGTTAGTTACTAATTTTAATTTCAATTATAGTTGCGTCTATGTAATCAAGATTAGAGGAGGAAGGCATGATGATGAATGCTATTTTTGATGTAAATAACTGTTCCACCACTTACTCAGGTAGGATTTTGATTGGGTCTATCAGTACGACAGAACCTGTAATTAGCGATCAAAGGGTTATAACCAGGAGGCAATTTTGTCTCCTGAACCAAAAATACATATTTAGACTGGATTTTTTGCACCGGGTTTTTGTCCGAGCTTGGGCATACGGGGACATCCGCGCCTGTTCGCGGCGTGAGCTCCTCCACAATTTGCACATTTAAGTGGCTGGTCAAATTCCTAATTTGCACTCTTGTGCTCTATGGGGGCCAACGCACTTAACTTGTGGAGGAGCCACAATTTGGTCGGCAGCCATCGGTTTGTTAGGGGTTAGTAGGGGCATCTAAGGATAAAGCAGCCATATTTACTCCTTTTCTTGGATTTGTCTTTCTTCGACATGACTTTTTGAAAGCCCTCGTCGTCGGAGGTTGGAGTCTTCCGCTTGCTGGCATTTGGCTGCTCGGGCATGGTTGAGCGGGAGGTGGTGGTATAACTTCCATAGATGCAGCTTCAGCTCCTTGGCTTTCTTTATCTCAGTCAGTTCTTTTTTTGGATGGGAGGTGGGAGGCAGGTATGCCTGTGTATGTACATATTGCACGAATTCGCCTTGAACATTCTTCGATGGTCATCGAAGCTTTCTCCCAGGTGGGCGATTTGATGTTATCGGCAGCGCTCTGATGTTTCTGCACCTTTGCCATGAGAGACGCGGACTCTTTTAGGAGAACTTCAAAGTAGAGTAGGTGCTCAGGTGTTGGGTTTGATAGTTGCATGGGCGCAGGATGCCCGAAAAGAAAGTCATTACTGCTGAGTTGCTCAACTGTCACCGTATTGGAGGTGTCCATCTTCGTTTTCTTTATAACTGGTGGCTTGATCGGGGAGTAGGCCTTGCTCATGTAACGGGGGGCTCTCCGGAGAAGGAATGCCGGACGAAGATTGACTCATCGGAAAAATTAGTTTATATATTTTTTAAATTTAAAAGATGAGTGGTCTTGGGTTTGTGTCAAATCGTTTTAGATTCCGAAAAATTTCTACTCTGAGGTAGAAAGCACAGGTCAAAATCTGACCGCAACTCAAGTTGCAGGAGCGAGCGCAAAACACGGCCTCACTCGGTGGCAGCTAGAACTCGAATCGTCCGGTTGTGAACATGGCATAAAGTGTCAACGACCTTGTTTTTCGAATTAGTTGTCTGTCACGAAATTCCTTATTGTACAGAATTGCTGTAATAAATACATTTAAAAAAACTTTCTCAAATTATTTTTAATATCAGCAAAATTATTTTTTTGTCATTTACTGAATCCATCAGTGGAAATTTCAACTATTTTTGCTTACCTATACAATATATTTTTAAAAAGGGTAAATATATTTTTTCACATAATCAAAATTACATGGAATATTGGAATTAATCTAAAATGAAATATAATATTTTCAACAAAGTAACGAAATAATTCCGGGTGTATATGCAAATAATATCTTTTATGTTAATTTTAGAATCATCCTGGTTGCTATTAAAATTTATAAATATTAAATATACTTGTGGAAAAAAATGGATTATATTATTGAAATGATGACTCTAAAAGCATATCATTTTATTGCTGCCAAAATTTATTCAAATTATTTTTTAATACATTTGATAAAATACTCTAAATCAAATGTAACATGTTTGTAGAGAACATTGGTAAATGAAATTTTAATTCTTAAATTATACATTTTAAACTGTATCAATAATATTTGTACAAGTACTTTATTACAACTTAGTTAACAATGATTAGTAAATTGATTTTGTTTGAATATTAATACAAATTTTATGTATGAAACATAAAAATTCATATAATGAGTTAACCAGCAAAAGATCATATCATTTGGGTTACAAACACAAATATTTAATGTAAAGCAAAAAACGGTATCATGCATATGAAAAATTGGTTTATAAATAGCAACGATATTCGTACTAAAATGTTGTAGTTAATTTGAAATGTTTCTTTAGTATTTATTAAGCAATACGAGGGTCACTCTGAAATTATTGAGATACGGGCTAAATGGTACAAGTTTAACTTACCAAATTTTAAGAGTGTTCAAAGTAGTCCCCTCCAACATCAATGCACTTTGCAAACAATTTTTCCCAAAGATTAAATGCTTCACGCCATCCATTTCTTGGAATTGATGAAAATATCTTTTATATCATCAATCTCATTCTCGGAATGAAAACGGCAACCACGTAAATTTTTCTTGAGGGGGAAAAGCCAAAAGTCAGGGAATAGGGTGGATGGTATGACTTTGATGTGTTTTTGTTTAAGAAATTCGTTTGTTAATCTTGCCGTATGAGAAGATGTATGATCATGGTGAAGTATGAGTCTCCTTACATTTACTTCTTGAAGAATTTCTGGATGACACTTAGTGGTGTACCAGATAGCTGTGACTGTCTTCCGTCCCTCCAGCTTGATGGTTTTGACCAGTCCCGTACTTCTGAAGAAAACGGCATACATTACTTTTTTCATTGCTCATTGTCTTTTCACCATTGTTGGTTTGGGGCCATTTTCAAAGACCCATACTTTACTTTCTTGACATATTGGAACGTCAAAAAACGGTATGCAAGTTTCATCACCAGTTATGATTTTAGAAATAAGGCGGTGTTCACCATCGTTAAGTAATTTTATGGGGTTTTTTTTTTTTTGCAGATTCTGACACATTCCGTTTTTTTGGTGTTCTGCTAAATTTTGGGCCGAACGACAAATTAATTTTTTCATATGCAGTTCTTTATGAATAATTCTATGTGTTACGTCGAACGACAAATTAATCCCGTCTGTGGGGTGTCTGGCAGGGGGTGAGCTTTTCATATGACCAGAGAAGTTCTTTATGAATCAATTCTATGTCATTTTCGAGCTTGATGGCTGCATAATGCGGTTAATTTATACAGTCCATTCGAGTCCGTGTCATTCTTCGTGTCTGTTCGAAGATTACTTGAGTTGGTGACTAAGCTATCGAAAACTATGTATAGCTGCGGATCCAATGTTAAGTTTCCTCTGTATCATTTGGTAAGTGCAGCGATTATCATCGACTAACATTTTTCGTATGGCCGACACATTTTCTGGAACTGCAGGTCTTCCTGTGTGTTCGTGATCCAGCAGAGAACTTCAACCTCCACGAAATCTGTAAACCATTTAAATACAGTAGCAGGAGATGGAGCTCTCCATCTCGATAGGCTAGTTACCGACGTTGAAGGCATTCTTCTTGATTTAACCCCACTTTAAAATCATAGAAAATCATAGCGCGATAATGCTCATGCGTCAATTCCATTTCCTTTCTTCCAAAATCTATTCTACGACAGCTAAATTGCAATTGTCGCCACAAATTGTCGTCTACGGCCATAAAAAAAAAAAAGTTCAAATTTATAAATTTAACGAATCGTTTTTTCCTGCTTTTGTCGTCTGCCACTGTCTCAAAAATTTCAGAGTTACCCTCGTATATACATATCGCATAACTGAGATGCGGAATAAATACTTGTTACATTTATTTTTTCCAATTTTTCTTTACAAATTTTCATATCATATTCTAAAATATTTTTAATGGAGGATAAAATATTTGTAAAGATCTAATATTAGGACCATTGTATTTTAATGCTTCATAAAATTTTAATAAACTTAAATAAGCATCATTAGTATCTTGCAAGAAATTAATGAAATTATAACACGACAATTTTCTTTTATTTCAGGATAAGTTGTGAACTCGGGATATAATATTGTAATGTTTTTAGTTGTAGTATTAATATTTTTTTTTTAATAAATTTTTATAATTAAATTCTATCAAGTGATAAACAATCACTTTACAATTAAGATATAAATGACTTTGTAAAAGCAATTATGCGTTTTGCATAATATAAACATATTCTCTAAATTTAGGTTCAAACCAAACTAAACGATCACGAAACGATGTTTCGATATCTTCTTTTGTACGTATTTCAATAACTAAATCTTCAAAAAATATATTGAGATAATAGTTTTCGGGTTTACATATTCTTGTAATAATTCTAACACGGAAGCCATTATTTAAGATCCTTTTTATTATGGTTTCATATCTTAGTAGACATTTTTCATAAGGTAATAATAAAGTTTCAATAAATCAAAAATAAAATTTCAAATTGGTGTAGTATCTAATGATATAGGCCTGAATGACAGAGTGTCTGGCTCTCAGTGCCACAGGTTTCGGGTTCGAGTCCCGGCGGTGCTATGGATGTTTGCAGTGGTTCGGAATCCACTTTAAGCAGTAGATCTCGGTTTCTATTGACTGCAAGAGCGTCACGGAGCAGAAGTCAGACTTCCACCTACGAGTGCTCCATCGGAACAGAATCTGCACCCCTCCTCCCTTCCATGAGGGATACAACAACAACATCTAATCTAATAAGCCATTAACAAAAATAAGCAAAATGAATAGTGTTTCCAAATGCATTGGCATTAGAAATGAGCACTAAAGAATAACAATTTATAAACCCAACCTGCTTAGCTTGCTAACAAATAAAAAGGAATGTTATGCAGAATAAAAAAAAAAATTTTGAATTTAGAAGTACATTAGGTTTCCATTGTTAAACGTGTACAGTTGAGCATATTATTTTCTTAAAATACAAAATTTTCTGTTTTTCATATTTTTTTTTTTTTAATAAAATAATTGTTTACAAATATTACGATAAAAAATACAATAATAAAAAAAGAAATTTGGGAATGCTATGCATTAGATAGATTTAGATTTAATGAAATAATAAACAAATTTGAAGCAATATTTCTTAATTGCAGAAATGAATAAAAAAAACTTGCTCTATTGTAACGTGAAATTTATAGCTGCAGGAATTGTACATAGTAACATTTTTTTTTTATATAATACATTTTAAAATTTTGCAATACAAATTTTACAATTTTTCAATAACTTTAATTCTGGATCATTTTGATTTTTAAGTGTATAAGGTCCAACTGATATTCTTAAATCATGACAATTATCCATTATTTCGTTAACACGATCATCTACATCTATCAAAAATACATCTTCTAAAACGTATTAGAAGATGTATGTTCAGAACAAATTGTAAAAACATATCTATTTTCTGATCATTTACATTGAGTTCTGCTAAATATTTTATAAGCATATTTAATAATTTTATGTAAATAACTATTTAACACTTTTTACACAAGTATCTGTTCAATAACTCCACAATATAATATCAATATTTGAAAACGTCAGAAAAATTAATACTCATTTTAATATTTGACCAAACACAGATTTTTTTATTATCAAAAATTCCTAATGTTTCATCTAAATCCAAAACACATACTAAATTCATTCGTTATATAAATTAAAAATCTTTTTTAAATTGTAATAAGTGGATTAAATACAAGTGGAATAAAATTTTTACATTCTGGTATATAATGCATATTATATAAATCATAATTTAAAGTATATGACGGCATTCAATCTATTAAACTATCATATTTAATACCCTGTGCATTATTACAAGATATAATTATATTTTTAGATCGGCATTCACTTAATTTACCTTGAATCCATCTACAACAAATGATATCATGAGTGGGACAAAAATAATCAACGTTTTTACATATTGGTCTATAGGTTCAGGTTTATATTTGCATACCCAAAGTTTTAAGCGATTAGGAATAAATCGTATGCTTTCAATAAATGTTAAATTTATTATAGATTTTATTTTGGGTATATCATAAAAATTTAAATATTTTATAAAATTATACTCCTGTTTGTGAAAATTGCACCACCATGAAGGACTTACGCGATTGAGCTGAAATTTTTCAAAGGATATGCAAATGATTAGAATTTTAAATCCGTAGCGCATGCGTATGCTGAGCAGCGCCCTCTGAACGGCGGATGGATCCGAATAAATAGACGGCTGTAGCGAGGCGTGTATGGTTATCGGTGGCTATCTGCTAGTGGTAAACGTTAGCTCAATCGTTACTTATGCCTCTTCGACGAAAGAGAGCGAGATTTGAACAACTTACAGAGTTTGAACGGGGAGAATCATCGGCCTTCGTGACGCTGGATTGTCTTATCGTGCAGTAGCCGCTCGTGTGCAGCGCAACAGCAGCACAGTGATGCGTCTTTGGAAGCAGTGGACGGACGAGTGTCGGACAACTCGGAAATCCGGGAGTGGACCCCGAAATGTGATGTCAGCTCGCGATGATAGACACCTGATCCGCATGGCGCTGACGGACCGTACAGCTTCCTATAGACAATTGGCAGCACAGTGGTAAATAGCTACAGGTGTTTCATTGTGTGCTTCATCAATTCGTAGACGTTTGCTGCAGCGTGGACAGCGCGCAAGGACTCCATTATACAGGATCCCTCTCACGCTAAACCATCGCCGCCTACGGCTACAATGGGCCGCTCAGCATAGTGATTGGCAGCATGTCGTGTTTTCTGACGAATCCCGCTTTAATTTAATTTGTGGTACCATGATGGCCGCATTCGTGTCAGACGCTATGCCGGTGAACGCCACCTTCTGGAGTGCATTATCGAACGCCACAGTGGACGAACACCCGGAGTTATGGTCTGGGGTGCCATAGCATATCATAGACGATCTCAATTGCTAAAAATTGTGGGCAATCTGAACAGCACCTACCGGTGCTGTTCATCAGTGAAGTTCTACAGCCCCAAGCTGTTCCCTTCCTTCAAAGCTTGCCAGGCGCTGTATTTCAACAGGACAATGCCCACCAATATCGCTAGGACTGTTCAATCCTTCTTTGAAACACGGCAGGTACAGCTTCTTCCTTGGCCTGCGTATTCCCCGGATATGTTGCCGATTGAACATGTGTGGGATTTCGTTGGTCGGCGTCTGGCTCGTGATCCTCGTCCTGTTGCTTCACCAGACGAACTTTGGGTGCGCATACAAACAATATGGAATGCTCTTCCTCAGGCAGACATTCAAAATTTGTTTAACTCCATGCCACGTCGTGCAGCGCACTTATTGCGGCGCGTGGTGGCTACACAAAATACTGATTCCGATCTCTTGTTATTGTTTGTTTGCTTTGAACATTTAATCATTTATTTGTACTACTACCACTCAACTGTGTATTAAATGTCACTCAATTATGACGATTCCTTCATGGTGTTGCAATTTCCACAAACATGAGTTTATTATGGATTACATCATATGACGATGAGTATACTTTTAGCATGTATTCAGTATATGATAAAAGGTCTATAAAGTTTTCCAAAGTTAAGTCAATTTCTAAATTTTGTCTAATCATAAATTCATGATCAAATAAAAAAACTAGTATTAGTATAAAAGATTTTATATAACTTTAAACAAATAACTTCTGCATGATACTTTCTATCAACAGTTCTGTTCGTCAAGCTATTGATAAAATTTATCATTATTTCGCTATTCATGATGGCACTAAGACTGTGATTCTTTTATATACATATATATATATATACACCCATACCCAGATTTGAAAAAAATGCTATTTTAAAATGAATGCATATCTTTGAATTTCACAATCAGCACACTTACATTTAGATTATGGGCCTGGTGGCCGAGTGGCTAGCGCTCTGGCGCTGGGTACCACAGGTATCGGGTTCGAATCCCGGCGGTGCCATGGGTGTTTGTAGCGGTTCGAATCCACTTTAAAGCCGTAGGTCCCGGTCCTAATAGGATCGTAGAGCGTTGCGGGGACATTCTTTCTCAGAGTCCGTAGCTTACCTTCAAGTTACACGCGCCCCCTGGTAATGCAAAGTGAGTAACGTCTGTGCAGCCCTTATGCCATAAAAGATCACGGTCTATCTTGCCAGCTGTATTAGAAAAAAAAACATTGAGATTATTTAAGGTGTGTAATAACTTAACAATATTTTTTTTCTTCCTTTTTTTCAAAGAACTGATAATCATTTTACTTTTATATTTTTGTTCTACAAAACATAAATCGACGGAAGTAGCAAGTTCAGACAGCTTTCAATCAGTAAAGTGTTAAAAGTGGAAATTCTTTGTTAGTTATAGTTGTAGATTGGCGCTAACAAGCGTTATTTCTTTCTCGGGGATATGGGAAAGCAGATATATGGGAAACCAATATACAGTGAGTGTAAAAAGTATTGGTACAGTACGACAATTGATTTAAAAGAGATCCGTTCATAAAAATTATAAACATAAATTCCATTTTAATTAATTATAAATATATAATAGATCATATTTTCCCTAGTTTCATGTGAAATTGACACAAAATAATTTTATACATGAATAAATATTTACAAAACGGAAACAATCCAACATCTTGTGGTGTAAAAGTATTCGTACACTAAAAGAAATGCAAATTTTTTTTAGTTATTTTGTGATGGGTTTAGCCATTATAATGTAGTTAATTGACGTCATCTTGTAAGTTACTTAAAAGGTTCTTCAGTGGAAATTTTAATGTAGTGAGAAATTAGAAATTCTGTAGTGTGTCGTAAAAGTAAAGAGACAAGTGTTTCCGAAAGAACTGATTTTAAAGCTCCGTAAAAATGGTAAATCGTACAACAAGATTTTGATCTGGTCGGTAGACCCCGTTCAACTGTGCAGTCAATCATAAAAACGTTTGCTGCCACTGGAAAGGGTCAAAACAGTTCTCGTACTGGGCGACCATGTCTATTGACATCATCAGACAGACTGTTTCTGGTACGTTCATTAAAGAAGGATCCCAAAATAAGTGCTCCTACATTAAAATCAGAACTAAAGAACATGGGAACAGCAGTCTCCGTAAGTACTGTTCGAAATGCATGCAGAAATGAAGGTTTCCACAGCCGTGTTGCGAGACGAAAATTCTTTGTTAATGACAAGAATCGGAAGCTGTGATTGTCTTTCGCCAAGCAATACGTTAATGAAAGTCCAGATTTCTGGAAAAAGATTTTCTTTACAGACGAAAGTAAATACAACATTTTTGGATCTGACGGGAGACGAATGGTATGGAGAAAGCGCAATACAGAAATGCATCCTAAGAATTTAGTGCCAACAGTGAAACAGGGGGTGGAAGTCTGCTTGTTTGGGGTTGTATGAGTGTTTCTGGGGTGGGCAAATTAGTCTTTATTAAAGGCATTATGAATCATCAACTTTATATTGACATTTTAAAAATAATTTAGGACCTAGTGCAACAAAAATGGGCTTGAATGGGGATTACGTTTTCATGCATGATAACGACCCCAAGCACACAGCCCGAAACATAAGGCTCTGGATACTATATAATACCCCAAAGTTCATGAAATTTCCTCCTCAATCGCCGGGCCTCAACCCAATCGAGAATTTATCGGACGTTCTTGATAAAAATATTAGATCCAGACATATTTCTAATAAAAATGATTTGGAATCAGCTCTTAATTAAGAATGGGACGCCATATCTAGCTCAATAACAGCAAAATTGGTGGAATCGATGCCAAAGAGACTCAAGGCAGTTATTCGAGCTAAAGGATATCCTACAAGGTATTAGCTGAAATATTATGATTGTATTGATCAATATATGCCTGATGTACGAATACTTTTTACACCACAAGATGGTTGATTGTTTCAGTTTTGTAAATATTTATTCATGTATAAAATTATTTTTGTGTCAATTTCACATGAAACTAGTGAAAATATGTTATATTTCATTTTAATTAATTATAAATATATAATAGATGTTTATAATTTTTACGAACGGATCTCTTTTAAATCAATTGTCGTACTGTACGAATACTTTTACACTCACTGTAGGTGAATTAGACCTCACATATGGCAGACTGCGCATTTTATGCTCCAGCCAGTGGCTTTTTCTTTTGGCGCGAGTTCTAATATTATTAAATATTATTCTAATATTATGAAGATGGCTTAAAAAATCTGCATTTTGTGTTCGAATGCAGATTTCAAGAAGTACCATTCAAAACAGAATTGGATATTTTACCATGCCTTTCAACTTAAATTGTGAGGCAGTGAGGTCAATTTGCAGGTTGAATTAATTGAGTTGCAACCAACAATCATCTCAAGCAGTTGTTTCTAAATATGCCAAAGTTAGAGTTTTACAAATCATTATCGAAAATAAGATTCCCAAATTTAATATCTCACGCCCAGAAAATCAATGCTATGTTTGCTTCATCTTATATATGTGAACAAGTGTTTTCATCTATGAACCTTAGAATAAGAAGTAGATTGACAGTGGAGCATTTAGCCTCGTCCCTTAGAATCAGTACATCTCACTTCGAACCTCAATATAAGGAACTTTTAAAAATGAAATGGCAATTTCATTCATCTCATTAACATATTTAAATTGTAATACTTGTATATTGTTTTTAAAATTTTAGAAAATTTATCTTGGCCCGCCAAACTTTTTTTTTTTTTTTTTTTTTCGATTTTTGGCCCGCGATCGAAAAAAAGTTTGCCCATCCCTGTGGTAACCTGCTACAAATTTAAAGACATTCCTTCTAATGAGACTATTATTAAAGAATTTGAAATTAATTTAAAAAATCAATTTTGCAAAAGAATTATAAGAATCAACATTACAAATTATTGATCAAAATAAATTGTTTTTTCTCGAAAACATTATGTTAATCAATAAAATACTAAAAATAGAATAGACTTTTTAGTTCACTCGAAAAGTTCTAAAAGTAATAAAACTCAAAATTCAGATTTACTGTTTTTTTTTTTTCTAAATGTATCAAAGTTTGAATAAGTTTGTTATCAACGATAGTAAAACAAACGAATATATCACCACTGATAAATATTCTAAAACTAAGCATAAAATGTATAATATTAACCTAAAAATCTTGTATCGATTAACAAAAATCAAACACATTTTGATAAACATTAAAAATAAATATTTATTAGAAAATTTACATAAAAATCATTAAAGTAAGAAATGTATAAACAATGTTATTTCATATTCCATGCTGCAATCTACATATATATTATAGTTAAAAAATATATTAAAAATAATCTTATTTAAATTGGATCGGCTGGTTTAATTGTTGAAATGTAAGATTGCTTTTATTGATATAATGATTATCACAAAGTAAAATTGTAAATAATATTTTTAACAACTTGTGCAATTTACCCCTGATGTAAAAGTAATGCATATAAAGTAATTCAAAAAAATTCCAAAATTACTGTACTGAAACTTCTACATCGAATATAAACTTCCATTGAAAACTTGTATCATTTGAATCATAAATGTATCATGAATCCACATTAAGCAAATAATAAATAGCGAAGGCATAAGAGTGTAGCATTCCCTTTTAACATAAATTTATTCGTCTAAATTATATAATCGATAGTATGAATTATAAAGAAAATTAGGTTGCGAAACTACTACGAGTAATCTTTGCGGTTTTCAGTTAGTTTCATTTTCGCCTTGTAGTTTGTAAGACTTGCAATTTATAAGACAGCTTTTAATATTGGTTAATTATCAAAATAAGTAATTTTGGAAAATTACTTAAACTAAGTTATTTCTGCCTTAACTTTCTGTCACTTTTAACAATTAGGAATTAATAAATAATCAATAGAATAATTAGAAATTGATAATTAATAATAGAATGATTAGGAATAATAAATATTGAATTTAATTTTCTTGAATTTGTAAAATCTAATTAAATGGTCTGTCCATCTGTGATCAGAATCTCTACCATCCAGTCGCCTGAGATGAAAATAAAATGGCACAAAGATGGACGAATGGAATTTTCTGGAATACAAGGACAGTTTTGGAATTTATGGTGGGAGCTCTGAAAATGCCCTACAGACTGGTTTTGGACGAGAATAAAGAATGGGGCGTCCAATGCCAGATGGCAACTGGACGGGCATGATTGGTCAGTCAAAGAAATGAGGCCGACATTGCTATCAATTTCATCAGTATGTCTGAGGAAAGAAATTCTGTAGTCGAATTCAGCAATGTTTATTACACCGACTACATGACTTTTGCCATCAAGAAATTAGGCACAGCTCCTACGTCACTAGCTTTTGTCCACCCCTTCGACACTCGAATTTGGACCTTCATTTTAATCGTTCTTCTTTTCATGCCATTGGTGTACAAATTACTTTTACGCACTAGAGATTCATACCTACAAGTGCTACTGCAACTACTTGGAGCAGTTTTGGGACAGTCAATGAATACATACGGAACACGCTGAGATGCAGGATTATGCTGTACACATGGTGCGTTTATGCTACTTTTGTTTCTTTTTGTGTTATTCGACAGTTCTTTTATCGATTTTGACAATACCTTCGGAAATTTCTCCCGTTAGCAATTTCAAGGAACTTTCCAATGCTGTTCTCAGAAATAATTACAAATGTTTCGTACCTAAAGGATCGAACACCTTGGATTATCTCCTCAAGAATAATGTGAAGCACTTGAGACTTTTAGGAGAGAAAATCGTTCAACATCAATGGTATTTTAAAGATTATCCTCTGACTCTGAGCCCTGAAATTGATACAGATTCAGCTTTGGTGAACAGCAAGACACTGTTGCATATGGTATCGGGCCCAGAAGGCTGGAAGCACCATTTTTTATCCGAAGACGTTCTGATGCCCACAAAGTTTGGAGTTCCAATGACAAAAGGATTTTGCCATAAAAGCAAGATAAATACTATTGTATCTCGATTAAATAATGCCGGTTTGTATAAGAAATTCGTAAATGATGAAACGTTTAAATTGTGGCTGGTTTCTCCAGACAAGAGAAGAATTGTAACTTTTAAAGGACATTCCTTATCATGTAGAGATCTTATGGGGGCTTTCATTTCACTTTTTATAGGTCTAGGTCTTTCTTTTCTTGTGTTTCTTGGAGAGATTTCCTTCGTTAAATTTCGGAAAGTTTTTGGCTGCAGAAGTTCTGTTGAAATATGAAATTGCATCTATACATTTTAAAATTAAATTGTAATGTACTTGTTATAAATGCATTGTAAAGTATCAACGATAATAAACGATTAATTAAGTGTACTTGAATTCTTAGTAATTAAATGCTTTAATATTTGGGACTGTTTCATTTTAAGCTCTTTATGATTGTTAATGTATTTGATGTTTATATTCAATACGTATTTCGTTTCTTTTATTTGATTTTGTAAATCAAATTTTGTATCTATCAATTTGCAATTTTATATTTAGGTTGTCGTTTCAGTGAAAATAAATATTCAAATGGAAAAGTTATTTTCTCTTAAATTTCATAATAATTGATAGTTTTGATAACTGATTAATAATTGACAGTTTTAATACAGATTTTGAGAAAGGGTAGATATGTAGTGCTCTGATCTTATATCTTCCACGTAAGCTTCCAAGAAATAATTTAATTAATTATTTAATTCTTTTTTAATATAGAACCTAAACTAGAGTCCTGGAGTATGAAAATTGTATGAGCTTTTAATTTTTTCCTAAGAGACTATTACCAAGACCCCTTTGTTCTTTAAGAAGTTAATAATAGTGTTATTTAAATAAATAGGAATTGTTAGATTTTATTTTCATGATATACCATTTAATCAAGTTGAATGCTTTTGTAATATCAAAATTAGACAGGTAATCTTATATTCATTCTGAACCAAAGTGATAAAGTTCTTAATATTTTGTAAAGCGTGAATAGTCAGTTTTTGTTCCTAAAACTAAATTGATTTTCTCTGATCAAATTATCCTTCTCCAATGAATAACTCAATGTATGTGACAATTTTGTCCCAACTCGGTAAAATATATGTGGGTCTGTAGTTTGTACAAATTTCTATTTTGTTTTGGAATCAAGACTAATCTCATTTTTCCTTTTGAGGAAACATTCTTTTTTTTTCTAAGAGTTTGTTCATAGGAGAGTAGTAAAACATTTTTATTTGCGTGGAACCTATTTAAAGACTTTTAGTTGCTTTATAGTTTACTTATAGCTGAGATGCTACCTATTCCAACCTCTCTTTTGGGCTAATTCTATGAATCACTGCTTAAAGTTCGTTAGTCGTAGCTTAAAGGTAGTCGTTTTATAATAGTTGCTATATTCTCTTATGTCATCTAGACTGTTCGTCCTGGCCCAGTGATTTCATCTTGATTTCGTCCGTGTATTTTAATTTCTTTTTAATTGACAATATTTCACAGCACTACTTTTAATAAATTTTATATAAATTTTAATTCCTTATTTATCTGATTTTACTTATTGAATTTTACCTGTTCTGGCAACAGACATTTTAGCTTTTAACTACTTCAATTTACAAGAATTTTAAAAGTACTGTCGTTTGGCGCAGCATGGCCAATTCTCGCCGTTTTTGCCATAAAACCTCAATCCATTCATCCATCATCCATCCTGGGCCAGTGATAGTTAGGGTTGTCCAAAATAGATCACTCCCACAGTTATTTAGTCTGTGGGAGTACCATCCGCTCTATTAATTACTTTATTAATAAGGTGCCTTTTGTTTTTTATTTGTTATAATTTCATAGTTTTTACCAATTATATTAGTTGTTATGCCATTTTTAAATTCTATAAATTTTTCTCTCTTGGATTTCAAGATTTCCTTGTTGTATACGGCAAAACTTTCTTCATAAATCAGTCTTTTAATCTAACTTTAATATATTATCCTTTTGAAAAGGTTTCTCTATTTACCTTTTATTTGTGGTTACATTATCTACCAGAGAGTGTTCTTCCACTTCTTATTTTCCTTTTCATTAATCCCCACCTTGGATTTTGACTATATAATAACTCCTATCTGATGAATTTATATTTTCCAAATTTTGGCGGTTTCCTAAAATTTCATATTTGTTATTTGATCTCCAGCCAGTTTGTCTTATTCAATTCCTACTACTAGTTCAATCTCTCCCTATATATATTTATATATCTTGTTCAAATTTTCAATCGTGAATAAAATATTTTTTATTCATCCACTCAAGTTCAAATACATTTTTTAACTTGTAGTGGATGACACTTGATGTTAATACAGTGTTTTCAAATATTAAATCATTAATTAAATGTAATTAATTAATTTTAGTTTTATACGGAGAAAAAAAAATATAAGGTATTTAGCAGGATATAAATTTAGGTATAAATACCGTCAGTGGCGAAGCGTGTAGATCGCTTGAAAAAAAAAAAAAAAAATTTCTTTATCAGATTCTTTTTTTCATTCTGGGTTCTAGTCTGAGTCAAGGAGGGAACAAAACGGAAAATGAAACGTGAATAAATTAGTGAGAGAGATGGAAAGTGTGTATGTGAGAGAGAGGGAGAATTAAAAAAATGAAAATTACTTATAAAGGACTTTCTGCAATATAATGAAAAAAAAGTAGGAATTGACTTTAAAATTTTTTTTTTTTTTTTTTTAATATTACTTGTTTATGATGATGTTTTCTACAATTCTGAAAAAATAATCATTAATTTGTCATATCATTGAGAGAAAATTATGATCACTACTCGTGATCTCCTCCATTATTTCTAATTAATTTTAATTATTAATATTTTTAATAATTAGATCTATCCTACTCGAATCATAAGCAGGTGGAGAATCGGGAGAGTTTTTATTGTGAAGTAATGTTCATTACAAAAATCTAATTTTCCACAAATCTTGTCCAAGAATGTCCTTTGATATCAAATTCAGGGTTTAAATTTAGAGCGTAATTTATAATTTTCTTATTTCAGTAGCCATGGCTGCATTGGTTTAAAGATGTCATCAGCGTCTTCCTTGGACGGCAGTTGTGTTGAATTCAAGATTCAACTTAAGTCTTAATTGAATATTAGGATAAATATTTCCCAATTTTTAGGAAACTAGTTGAAATGAAAGTTTGATTTCATTATTAGTGCTGATTTTCGGTTTAGAAAGCAATAGTTTATTTAGAGATAAAATCATAATCATTTTGAATAATAGCTTGATTTAAATTTACCATGGCCGCTCTTGTATTTCCTAAATTAGTAATTTGTATTGCATAGTTTGAGGTTATACTATTGTGCCCAAAAAGTAAGACCGTTTTTTTTTTTTTTTTTTTTTTTTTTTTTTTTTTAAACTCTTTATTTATTCTTCCAAATTTATTTCATCGCCTTCAAAGTAATCCCCTCCAGACACAATGCACTTATGCCAACTTTTTACCAATCCTCAATGCATGCTGAAAAGTCATTGGCCGGGTTGGCCTTCAAAGCGCGCGCCGATTCACGTTGAATCTCTTCGATTGACTCAAAACGGTATCCCCGGTATGGTCGTTTGAGTTTAGGGAATAGCCGGAAGTTGCACTGTGCTAAATCAAGTGAAAGATATGGGTTTCATTTTTGGCGAAAAAGGCACGAAGAATCAATGCAGTGTGAGGTGGCGCATTGTCATGATGTAAAACCCAAGAGTTTCCTTAAATGTGGCCTCTTTTTGCGAATAGCTTCACGCAAACGACGCATAACACTCAAATAATATTCCTCCTTGACAGTTTGGACCATTTCTTTCCAATATAGTTTGTTCACCGAATGCCTTCTGCAACATTCTATACGGTTCCTCGCACGAATATTCTTTCCGCAAACAAAACTTAATACAAGTTCTTTGCTCTATGAATTCTGACATTTCAAAAATTGCCGGAATCAGTTTTAGCGTCTCACAAACCCAAGCTTAAGTCGAACACTAATGAATATTTTGACGTCAAATTTCACACAGATGTCAAGGACAGTGCCAACAACCTAAAAAGAGAAAAAAATTGAGATTCCTTACTCTCTGGCAATTTTAAATTGAATAATTGGTCTTACTTTTTGGACACAGTAGTATTTCACTACTTTCGTTAATTAATAGAATATTTAAAATTATTTAATGTATTTTCTAATATTAAAACAACATGTAAATGTGTTTTTTTTAAATCTTGGAAGTTTGTTATATTTTGACCCGCTAGATGGCGCTAGATAACGAACTGCTCTTTTCAAATGACAATGAAATGAATTGGGTGATCAAATTAACCAGATTGTAGGCAAATTAAAATAGATACGTTTCATATTTTCATAAAATTTAACTTTAAGTTATAATAACTATTTATAAATAGTCTCCTACTTAAATCTAAACTCTAAAGAGATTGTTTGAAGAAAAATTATTTTAAAAGAAGAATTGAACATTAAAGAATAATTTAGATAACAGATCACTGTAAAAAATATTTTTTAATTAAAAAAAAAAAAAATGAAATTTTACTGAAATGTCTGGACGAAATATTAACATGATTTTAATTTATTTTTTTTTTTTTTTAATCTTTTATAAATTGTTAATGGAGTTGAAATATTTTTCCAGCTGTATAAATTTTAAATAAATTTGTTTCGAAAATAGCAAATGTAATTAATTAATTGATTTACATTAAAAAATAAATTTTGATTACAGAAAATTGTTTTTAATAGTAAATTCAAAAGCAATTTTTCTAAATCTCTTATTTTCCCTTCCATGAATTGAAAAATTCTCTACATTTTTTATTATTAGTAGTAATAGAAAAGGCTTTACCAAATATTCAGAAAATGAACTATAAAAGTAAATATTTATTATACTGGATTTTTCTAAATCTTTGATTGTTGAAAGCCTTTCTATATAGACTAACAATAATGATATATAATTTAAAATTGTAAATGTTTGGAATTACTCAGATTAATTTCTACAACAGGTATCAATAACAATTCTATCGATTATCATTATTTTCGCATTGCTTTGACAAATTGCCAAATTTTCAAAAACTAATTGTTAATATTTTACTCACTAGATGGCGCTAAGATATATCAATTGCTTTAAATGTAACCTCTTGAAATTGATAAGAATAAATTTGCTTTGGTATAATATAGCCAGGGCCGAATTTAGATGAAAAGAGGCCCTAGACTCTTCCACTTATGAGGCCTTTTCACCTCCCATTTTTTAGTTTGTAAATTACATGAGAGATAATAAAATACATCATAACTGCGATATATCAATGTGTTAAATGGAACATGTTGTGATTGGTACTAATCTTTATAAAAAATGTGGCACGGATAATAAAAAATAAAAAAAGTCGAGAACACTTATTTTGACATTTATTCTCAGCACCATATATAGTACATGTAACAATAACTAATCAAACATAACACACAACATTTACAAAGAAACAAAATTCAAATAATAAAAATATTTAAATAATAATTTTAAAAATAATAAATAATATATAATAATAAATAAATTTTAAAATAATGTCAATATTTGCCATAGCAATCAATGAACGTATGAACTATACTTTGGTGCAATCTAGAATATACAAACAAACAGATCCAATGAGCCGAACGCGTTGATCTTAACCAATACATTTTTATGTTTAATTAGTCATGTGTAGAATTTCTCCTTATTTTAGATTCAGTGTTTTAGTGTTTACTGTTTTTAGAATAGTGTAATTCTAATTTTGCTAACAATTTGAATGTAGGCCCCTCTTGATCTTGAGGCCGTAGCCTGAAGCCTAGTTAGCCTATAGGAAAATCAGGCCCTGATTGTACTAGTAAGAAAAAAAAAAAAATAAGATTTCATAAATTACAATATCATCTTTGTGCTTAAATTGCACCATTCTGCTCAGCTTCCTTAAGCTAATCTAGTACCTGTTAATTTGGTACTATTTTGTTTATGAGATATATTTAGTTTTTTTATAAGCAAATTTAAAGTACAATAATGTCTTTTAAATCAATGCAATTATTACACTACACCTTTAAAGTGGTTGAAATACTTTGTTATGAAAAAAAATGTTTTTATAGACAAGAATTCAATAAAATTTAAATTTACTACTGTGCCCAAAAAGTAAAAAACCTTAAATTTTTCCGCTCCTATGGAATTTTAATTTTTTTATTCTTTGTTAGGTTGTTGGCACTGTCCTTGACATCTGTGTGAAATTTCACGTCAAAATATTCATTAGTGTTTGAGTTACGCTTGGCTTTGTGAGATGCTAAAACTGATTCCGGCGATTTTTGAAATGTCTGAATTCATTGAGCAAAGAACATGCATTAAATTTTTTTTTTGCGAAAACGTATAGAATGTTGCAGAAGGCATTCGGTGAGCATTCCTATATCGGAAAGAAATGTTTAGAAGTGGTATAAAAAGTTTCAAATAAGGCAGACAATGTGTTGAAGACGAAGAGCCCTCAGGTCGACCACCAACCTCAACCGACGAAGCTCACGTCCAAGAAATTAAAGATTTGTTGCTTGCAAACCGTCGATTTGCAATTACAAGCCTCGCTGATGATGTTGGAATCTCAAAAGGATCGGCCAATTCCATTTTAAGAGAGTTTGGGCTTCAAACGTGTCAAATCTCGATTGGTATCAAAAACACTGAATTTTTTGGGAAAACTTCGTCGCATTGAAATGTATGAAACGATGCTTTCTGATTATCAGGACAAGTTGAAATGCATCACAGCTGGACATGAGACTTGGATTTATGCTTACGACCCGGAAAAAACCGATCAATCGAGCGAATATCGTGATAAAGGTGAAGTAAGACCGAAAAGAGCACGCCGAAGTCGCTCAAAAATCAAGGTTTTGTTTCTTCGACTACCGTGGTGTGGTTGCGTTATGAATTCCTTCCGTCGGGCCAAACTGCAACAAGTAATATTATTTTAGTGTTAAAAATCGTTTGCGTTCAGCTATTCACAAAAAGAGGCCACATTTATGGAAAGACATCTCTTGGTTTTTGCATCACGATAATGGGGCAGCTTACACTGCATTGATTCTTCGTGACTTTTTCGCCAAAAATGAAACCCATATTGTTGCACAACCACCGTATTCACACCGTGCGATTCTGACTATTCCCTAAACTCAAAAGACCACTCCTGGGACACCGTGTGTTCAGTCGATTGAAGAGATTCAACATATATCGGCGCGCTCTTTGAAGGCCATCCGTGCCGATGACTTTTTAGCATGCATTGAGGATTGGAAAAAACGTCGGCATAAGTGCATTGTATCCGGAGGGGATTACTTTGAAATGCGATGAAATAAATTTGGAAGAATAAATAAAGAGTTTTTGAAAAAAAATAAAAATTAGTCTTACTTTTTGGGAACAGTAGTAACATAAAGATTTTGAAATTAAAAAAAAATGCTTTAACTTATTTGCATTTCGAACTAAATTATACTTATAATAGAATGCATAAAAAATATCCATAGATAGAGTGTTAGTGAGGTGTCATAAATAATTTTCTCCTCGATGCTTAAATAACGAGCATTTTGTAGAGCAGGATCGTATAGAAAACACAATAGATTTTTTAATTTGACGAACATCACTCGAACTAAAACTTCACGTTTCTATCCGAGACACGATAATTCTGTATGTTGGAGGTTATATTTTCAATTGGCTTTGTTGAATATAAAGGTTTGGTTTGTCGGTCTACGGTCATCTTCTGCCCACGAGGGCTAAACAGACCGGGACCTACAGTTTAAAGTGGATTCCGAACCACTACAAACATCCATGGCACCGCCAAGACTCGAACCCGAAACCTGTGGTACCGAGCGCCAGAGCGCTTGCCACTCGACCATTCAGGCCCCTTGAATATAAAGGAGAATGCGAATCCCTTGAAATGTTATATTTCGCAGTGTTTATTCAAAAGTATGGTAACAAATATGAGAGCAGTGTAGCATGCGCGCCGTCTTATTGTACACTAGAAAAAGCTGCATTTACTACATGGCTATCCATATACTGGCAAGTTATCTTAATAAAAATGTAACTGAAACTATGGCTCCTTTTCATGTCATAAGTCCGTGGCTTAAGAAAATTTCCAAGTAAATATAATTTAATAATTTCAAAGTTAAATTTCTTAAATAAAAAACTAATGATTTGAGAGTGATTATTTAAGGTAACGAACAGTTCATTATTTTCTCAAATATAAATATATAGTCTGTTAAAAAGTTTAGCTGTTCTTAATTAAATCTTTATAAATTTATTTAAATAATAACAATGTTTTAATTATGTTTAAAATGCAAAAAGCGTTTGTTAATACAGTATAGTATTTGAAGGCTTGAGTGTGTCTGTGTTATATCGGTATATTTCTGCGACATAAATGCGAAAAATTATTTAAAATAAAGTAGGAAAGTTTATGGTTTAAAATTTCAGAAAAACATTTATTTTGATGTATATTTAATTTTGTGCCTAAAATATTCGATTCTTTTAAATTGATTTATTATTGTTCAGGAAAATCCCATTCAGGTAAGGTTTCCATCTGTGAAAATCTCCCTCCCCACTTCTTGATCAACAATGAAGTTTGGATTGTTGCTTGGCATTCATTGTTGCTTATTGTTGAAAGTTCTATTAAACAGAAATTTTTATGTAAAATGAGTAATTCATTGTTTACACAACAATGTTCTGAACAATGGCATTTATTGTTGATTGGAACTCTATCAATTGTACGTACACTGTTGCAATTCATTTTATGTTTTGAAAGCTTGCGATTGACTGATTTGCGAATTTTGTGTTTATATTTTGAATCTTTGTTAAAAATGGATTTCGTTTTTCACGACGATGTTTTGTCGTTGATCTTCAACGTTGGATCCGTGTTTGTGTGAGACTCTCAAAAAACTTGAGGTGCACTAAGACTTCCAAACCAGTCCAAATTATTGAACACAAGCCTGATGAGCAACCTATTTGGAACATGGAGGACACTAATGTCATGTTAGATGATGTTATCGATGATGAACTTAATTTGAACACTGTTAACAACGATGTCCTCATAGAGACAACTTTTACTATTAAAAACGCTATTTCGAAAACTGAGGAAAAACTGGATACTACTACTCTTGTAGAGAACAATATTGACTCTGATGAAAATAATACTTTATTGGATATTACTATTGAGGAAGGAAACAATTTTGATATTCAAAACAACACCGTCGAATTGAATATCGTTGCTAGTCACGAAACTGTCATGGTCGATAACAACGTTATATTGAAAGAAGCTATTGATGAGAAAAGCAATTTAAACATTGATGACAACAACGTCAAACTAGAGGCAACTGTTTCTGAAGAAACTACGTTGAACGTTGATAATACCAACGTCGTACAGAAGGCTGCTCTGAAATAACACCTTGTTCGAGCTCTAATCGCAAAGAAATGTTATTAGATGTTGTGGAACTCTTGGGCAAGATGGAAAACAAAAATGTTTTCTTAAATAACAGTCACGAACCAATTCTCCGATCCAACATCACGAAAAAATCATCAGCTTCAAAAAAATGATAAAACGATTTACTATCAGAAAATCAAAGAAAATGAAGCAAAAAATTCCTACTGTCTCAACAGGTAGATTAAAATCAAATTTAACTATCCCACAAAGTTGTTAAGGTAGTTTTCTCATTTAAAACAACATCAATTCAATTTTTAAATAGATATAACTAAATTTATGGAATTCATCTTACAAAACAAAAAGTAACAAAACTATTCCACAAATTACAGTAAAAAGAATTTAAAAAAAGCTAAAATTTAAAGAATAAAGAAATAAAAAAAAGAAATTTAAAAAAGAAATAATTAATTTTGCATACAGAAAATAAAAATTTCTCGATAAAAATGCCTTCGTCTCGTAAAACGAGAATTATTCTGAAAAGTGAAAAAATCACCAGCAAAACAGGATCATCAATCGAAAAAATGGACTTTGCATCCTTCAGCTGGACCACTACCAAGAAATGTGACATCGTCTCATAGCGTGACATCTCAAGAAAAAGACCTCCAGCAAAACAGGATCATCAATCGAAGAAATGGACTTTGCATCCTTCAGCTGGACCACTACCAAGAAATGTGACATCGTCTCATAGCGTGACATCTCCAAGAAAGACCTCCAGCAAAAAACAGGATCATCAATCGAAGAAATGGACTTTGCATCCTTCAGCTGGACCACTACCAAGAAATGTGACATCGTCTCATAGCGAGACATCTCCAAGAAAAAGACCTCCAGCAAAACAGGATCAACAATCGAAGAAATGGACTTTGCATCCTTCAGCTGGACCACTACCAAGAAAATGTGACATCGTCTTATAGCGAGACATCTCCAAGAAAAAGACCTCCAGCAAAACAGGATCATCAATCGAAGAAATGGACTTTGCATCCTTCAGCTGGACCACTACCAAGAAATGTGACATCGTCTCATAGCGAGACATCTCCAAGAAAAGACCTCCAGCAAAACAGGATCATCAATCGAAGAAATGGACTTTGCATCCTTCAGCTGGACCACTACCAAGAAATGTGACATCGTCTCATAGCGTGACATCTCCAAGAAAAAGACCTCCAGCAAAACAGGATCATCAATCGAAGAAATGGACTTTGCATCCTTCAGCTGGACCACTACCAAGAAATGTGACATCGTCTCATAGCGTGACATCTCCAAGAAAGACCTCCAGCAAAACAGGATCATCAATCGAAGAAATGGACTTTGCATCCTTCAGCTGGACCACTACCAAGAAATGTGACATCGTCTCATAGCGAGACATCTCCAAGAAAAAGACCTCCAGCAAAACAGGATCAACAATCGAAGAAATGGACTTTGCATCCTTCAGCTGGACCACTACCAAAGAAATGTGACATCGTCTCATAGCGTGACATCTCCAAGAAAGACCTCCAGCAAAACAGGATCATCAATCGAAGAAATGGACTTTGCATCCTTCAGCTGGACCACTACCAAGAAATGTGACATCGTCTCATAGCGAGACATCTCAAGAAAAAGACCTCCAGCAAAACAGGATCAACAATCGAAGAAATGGACTTTGCATCCTTCAGCTGGACCACTACCAAGAAATGTGACATCGTCTCATAGCGAGACATCTCCAAGAAAAAGACCTCCAGCAAAACAGGATCAACAATCGAAGAAATGGACTTTGCATCCTTCAGCTGGACCACTACCAAGAAATGTGACATCGTCTCATAGCGAGACATCTCCAAAAAAAAGACCTCCAGCAAAACAGGATCATCAATCGAAGAAATGGACTTTGTATCCTTCAGCTGGACCACTACCAAGAAATGTGACATCGTCTCATAGCGAGACATCTCCAAGAAAAAGACCTCCAGCAAAACAGGATGCTCAATCGAAGAAATGGACTTTGCATCCTCCAACTGGACGACTACCACAAAAATGTGTTAGTCTAGAGGAAAGACTATTACATATCCCAGCAAAATTTGATTTTTGCAAAAGATAAGGACTTTGTAGTTCAAAACTTGAGTAGCTTTTCAAGAAATGCTTTTGTATTGTAAACAGCATCTTTATCTATTTATATAAGTAACTGAAATAGGAATTATGTTAAAGACTTCCAATTTATAATTAAATAATGTCATATAATCTATTAATGCAGTATTTTCAGAAAATATATTATAATAAATTCATCTTTTTTTTCAATTTATTGTATCGGTATTTTATAAAATGTGTTTTGTTGAAAATTTACTTTTGAATTGTAGGTATTTGAAATAAATTACAATGATATATATTTTCAATTTCAAAACCAATGTTTCACTTTAATTTAAAAATTAAATATTTTTTTTTTTATGGGATGGTTTGTAGTACAATAAAAAAATGTTAAAGTAATACTTCAATAAATTCAATTAAGTATCCTACCAATACAATATTATACGAATTTTTGTTGTTGTTGTTGTTGTTATCGGTGCTTAAAATATAGGCTCTTTAAAAATATTAGGTTCTTTTGAGAAAGCTCTTGTATTGAGTAATTATTGACATATTTTCAAGAAGTCATAAATAAAAAAAAATTAGGCATTAAATAGTAATTCGTATCCTTACGCAGTTGTCGCCCGCCCCCTTCCCCCTTCTTGGAAAACAACTTTATTATGCACACTCGATTTTCAAATATAGTAAAGAATTACGTATTTTATGGATAAGTTTTTTTATTTATAAAAGAGATTTCGTAGTATAGGTATAAAACTGAGAAATCCTTGTTGAACTTCTGATATGTGTAGATAAAAGCTAGAAGAGGATTTATAATATTAATAATTGATTCCTATTTCAATTCCTTCTATTAGCTCACACTCTCCCGATATATATCTTGTTCACATTTTCAATCATTGATAAAATACTTTTTATTCATCCACTCAAGTTCAAATACATTCTTTTTGAACTTGTAGTGGATGACACATGATGTTAATATAGTTCTTTCAAATATTAATTCAGTGAAATTTAATTAATTAATTTAAATTTTGTTAGACTTAAATTGCATATATCTACCAATAGATGGCGCCAGATAAATTTAAAAAAAAAGGAATGAAAGTTATTTATAAATGACTTTCTGTAATGTAGTGAAAAAAGTAGGAATTGACTTAAAAAAATTTTTTTTTTTTTATATTACTTGCTTATTGGATATTTATTTGTAGAATGTTTTAAGCATACAAAAATGTCAAACTAATATTTTATAATAAACATAGATTAAATCACAAGCGATGAAATTGACAATAAGTATTTTAAATGAGAGTTAGACTGAAATTTACACCTACGTTTTGTATCTGAGAGATTTTTTCGTTCTGTAGTATGCTGTATAAAATCTTTATAATTTTATGAAACATCGTATGGAACTAAAAAATAATTTTCTTGTGTAAGAAATTCATTCTAATCCTCTTATATTTTTAATTTGATAAGGGTAATTAATTTACATAATATTAAGAATATATTTAATTCGGTTTAATAAAATTTGTAACGATCTTTTAATTCATTTTATATTGTCTGCAGGAATATATTTAATTCAATTTAATAATATTTGTAAATATCTTTCAATTCATTTAATATTGTCTGAAAGAATAAATTTAATTGAATTTAATAATATTTGTAAAGATCTTTCAATTCATTTAATATTATCTGCAGGAATATATTTAGTTCAAATTAATAATATTTGTAAAGATCTTTTAATTCATTTAATATTGTCTGCAAGAATATATTTAATTCAATTTAATAATATTTGTGAATATCTTTCAATTCATTTAATATTGTCTGAAAGAATAAATTTAATTGAATTTAATAATATTTGTAAAGATCTTTCAATTCATTTAATATTATCTGCAGGAATATATTTAGTTCAAATTAATAATATTTGTAAAGATCTTTTAATTCATTTAATATTGTCTGCAAGAATATATTTAATTCATTTAATAATATTGCAAATAAATAAGGTTGCCATTTAATTCGAGAGTGTGGGCCGATTCTTTTTGAGTGTGAAAGACGTGCTGTATTTAATATATTTCTTAGTTTATATATATCTTTCAAATAATTAATTTGTTAATAATTATTAAAACGATTTGTATGCAGACATAAATTAATCCATAAATAATCGTTGTTGTATAGATTTTGATTATTAACATTTTTCTATTATAGAAGCATCTTTTAATAGCACAGAAATACTTATTATTATCAGAAACAATTACGTTTTTATTTTTTACCAATGGCTAAAATTTCAAATAAACTTTATTAAAAATACACTACCGGCCATTAAAATTGCTACACCAGGAAGAAATTCAGATAACAGAATGATATTTATTGTGATTGTAGTATAGAAAGCTTCATATCATGACTCCTAGTAACTATGAATCTGTTATTTATCCGATGAATGACTCTGGTTAAAAGACTCGGTGTTTGAAAACGATAACACATCACATTGCTTGATAACTGCTACGACACGAAGATTTTTTTCCTCTGAATACTTTAATTCATGGAATAAAGAAATGTATATTAAGTTTCGTTCGTTTGTTGTTACTAATTCCCCTGGTGTAGGTAAACCTACACCAGGTCCAATAGACCCCTTCGCAGGCGACTGGTCCATGGCTGAGGATAATATGCGGGATAATATGATTTTAGCGGGGAACCAAGAGGGCTGAAGACTGAGTAGACCTTAAGACAACTCTCTACGGGTATATGAGACCGAAACCTACAGTTTAAAGTGGATTTCGAACCCTACAAACATCCATGGCACCTACGGGACTCGAATCCGAAACCTGTGGCACCGAGCGCTGTGACACTCGGCCATTCAGGCCCCAAGTTTTGTTCTTCAAAAATATTAATTGATAGATCAACAAAATAATCTATAATACCTATTATTATATTATTTCGTATGATCAGTAACTCTATTAAACATATACTGCTTTGAAAAAGTATAATTTTGCATGAACAGTAAATGTCTCGCCACCTGGAGAAACTAGATGAGAAAAATGCTCATTGAGCACATAGTTGAAAAAAAGAAAAAAAAGGCTTGTTGTTCTTGTAGCATAAAGACAGACACGTTTGTAGAACTTGCATGGTGGGGAAAGGGGAACTCAACTTTCTAAACCAGAAAATAAACGGAATGTTTGTCCTCATTTGGAAGATTCTTGATAATTTCCTCGGATAACAAGAAATCTGCCTCAATATCGCCATTTAAATTTGATAAGGCTTTGCATGGAATCGGTGGAGAGCCAAAAGAATGTAAGTAAGCTGAAATTTGGGTTCCTCCTTATTGAAACTTTTAGACCTCCTCAAACCAAAGCTGTTTTGCAGACAACAAAATTACTTATTACTGATATTCCACAATCTCCAGATATTAAAATCACTCTCTACGCTTATTGTGTTACTCTCTACTCTGATTATGTTACTCTTCAAAATTATATCTACTCCCTTCAGATCTAGTTAACCTGCTGGAAAATTAAACTCAATATTGACAAAGCTGAGGCTTTACTCCCCAAAAGGAAATTTACTAAAATCCAACTATCACTATTTATAACACAACTATCTCTTGGTCGAAACGAGTTAAATATCTTGGCATCACTCTTGATTAAAAAAATCTCACTTACTCTCAGCATATTAAAAACCTCCGAAATAAATTTAATAAGGCTATCCGCATTTTCTGTTCTCTAATTTGTAGAAACTGTCGCTACATAACAAAATGCTTATTTACATATATTACAAGCGTCCCATGATTACTTTTGCTAGTCCAGTTTGGGGCTCCGCTGCAAAAATAATTTGAAATCATCCGAAGACTTGGAAAACGAAATAATTTCGTATGATCAACAACTCACCTTGGTACTTTAGGAATTAGCATGTTAGACAATCGCTTAACTTCCCAAACATTCGCCAATTTATACTTAAAATTTGTAAAAATTTCTACAATAATTAATCTACTGAATTCACTTCCTAGGTATGAAATTTCTTTATTTAAAAATAGAAAAAGACCTCGTACTGTTCTTAACATATAATCCATTGTTTTCTCCCTTCATTCCTTCCTCTGAAGTGCCATTACAGTTGGACCTCCTTCATGATATAATTTCTTCTCATTTCATTACCTTACTCTTTTTTATTAATTATATATTTCTAAATATAAAATGTGTGGCATAAAATTTCAATGGGCATTGACATAAAAGCAACGTTTCTCCAACATCAAGATAAACGTGTGTGGATTCTGCTCAGCCAAATTACTTTGTTTAAACTATGCAGAACGAAATTACTTGATCATACTGAGAGGACCGATTTCTTTGGAGAAGTTTGGACGTGTGCCATTAAGCTACTCCAACCAACCCAACAAAACAACCTCAATATCTGAAATCTTGTCATATATATGACAAGATTATATTAATATATGATGGATAATTATATTTTTTTGTTAATAATAAATTAAATTAAAATAATTTATAATTAATAAGGTCACAAAGAAGAAAAAAGGAATATCGTTACTCTTCAATATACTACTGTGTCCAAAAAGTTTTTTTCCTAATGTAGCTGGCACACACTTAGACAGCTGTCTTGGATACCTTAAAGCAAGTGCTGCACAGACGTTACTCACTTTGCATTACCCAGAGAGCGCGTGTAACTTGAAGATAAGCCCCGGACGCGAAGTAACAATGCCCCTGCAACGCTCTACGATCCTATTAGACTGGGGACCTACAGTTTAAAGTGGATTCCGAACCACTACAAAATCCATGGCACCGCTGGGACTCGATCCCGAAATCTGTGGTACCGACTATCAAGACCAACCATTTTTTTTTTTTTTTTTTTTTTTTTTTGAAAAACTTCGTTATTAATCCTTTCAAATGTATTTCATCGCCTTCAAAGTAATCCCCTCCGGATACAATGCACCTTATGACAACGTTTAAAAAAAAAAAAAAAGAGTTTTTGAAAAAAATAAAAATAGGTCTTCCTTTTTGGGCACAGTAGTATATATAGAAATTACATTTGTATTATACACGGCAATTGATTTTTGTACGAGCTACTTTCCAGCGCCTTGTTTGTTTCCCCCGGTCAATATTCATTTCCTTCCGGACCCAGAGCCCGCTTCCTCCCCGACACTGCAGGTGCTTCCGCGGGTAGGAGCAGGCCAATTTCGGAGAAGACGTGTTCCCTTTTCAAAACAAGACGTTCTACAAGGCTTCCGCGCTTTCAATTTATCGGTTTAGTCGGTTGTTAACAGACGGCAGGCTTTCCGGCAATACATTGTTTCATCCGCCTAATATGCGCCTATTAGCCGCTTTGCAGCATCCCCAGCGAAGCTCCACAAGTGATCAAACAGGCCGGCTGCCATCGCTTGGCAAAGAATCCACGTCTTCGGTAAGCGCCAATAGCAGCATCGCGGATTATATATCTATGTGCGCTTGCTCCCAGAATTTTGACTTTGGGAGGAGGGAGGGGAACTCAGCAATAAAAAGTGTAACTGTTGAGTATGATTTATTGAGCTTTTATAAACTATTAGTAATAGGAAAGGTATCTGAAGCCAAAAATTCCATATACTACTGTGTCCAAAAGTAAGACCCATTTTTATTTTTTTCAAAAACTCTTTATTTATTCTTCCATATTTATTTCAACGCTCTCAAATTATTCCCTCCGCACACAATGCACGTATGCCAACTTTTTTTCCAATCCTCAATGCATGCTAAAAAGTCATCGACAAGAATGGCCTTCAAAGTGCACGCCGATTCACGGTGAATCTCTTCTATCGACTCAAAGCGGTGTTCCTGGAGTGGTCTTTTGAGTTTAGGGAATAGCCAAAAGAGACTACCACCGTATTCACCGGTGTGAATACGGTGATTGTGGAGCGATATAGGTTTCATTTTTTTGGTGAAAAAGTCACGAAGAATCAATGCAGTGTGAGTTGGCGCAGTCAGTGTTTTCGGAATCAATCGAGATTTGACTGATCGATCCTTTTGAAATTCCAACATCATCAGCATGGTTTGCAAGCACCAACGGACGTGAGCCTCGTCGTTTTTTGGACGTGAGCCACGTCGGTTGAGGTTGAGGGTCAACCAGAGGGATCTTCGTCTTCTTCTTGCATTCTTTGAACTGTTTATATCACTTCTAAACATTTCTTTCCGATATAGGGAATGCTCACCGAATGCTTTCAGCAGCATTCTATACGTTTCCGCAAGCTAAATTGAATGCAAGTTCTTTGATCAATGAATTCAGACATTTCAAAACTATCGGAATCAGTTTTAGCGGTTCACAAAGCCAAGCGTAACTCAAACACTAATATATATTCTGACGTGAAATTTCACACAGATGTCAAGGACAGTGCCAGCAACCTAAAAGAAATTGAAATTCCATAAGACCCTGGAATTTTAAATTGGTCTTACTTTTGGACACAGTAGTATATATATATATATATATATATATATATATATATATATATATATATATATACACGAGGGAAACCAGAATTTTATCTTCGAGGGGTAGAGGGAGGCTCAACCAAATGAACCGTAACTGCTTATGAAAACTCAGCAAATCATACAGGTTTTTTTTAATAATGGAAGCATTTTTTCACGACCTGGAACACCCTACACTTTTGTAATGCGGAACGCCACTACAGCGATCCACTTCTCGCCCTAGTATGGCGATATGAATAATCGTCCCTGTAATAATAATTTTATTAGTAGTTATCTAATATTTCTTTTTCGTATTAAATGAAAAAGAAGAAAAAACATCCAATTGACGATGCCAACACTCTCCGCTGAATCTATTATTTTTTTTAAGCAGAGGCTGTAGCGCATGTCACCAACGACAATGTTAATTGTACAAGTTGTAATTTCTTTTGCTTTATATCCCACATTTCGAGTAACTTTAGGTTTAAATAATATTACTCTACTCATTGCACAGTAAACCCATGCTCATGTTCATATTCAACACCATTTTTACCCAAGTAAAACACCATGTTCATGTAATTGAAAACCACCGTGTTCATGTATTTTTTCCCTTCTATTAGCTCCCACTCTCCCTATATATATCTTGTTCAAATTTTCAATCGTTCATAAATACTTTATATTCATCCACTCAGGTTCAAATACATTTTTTTTGAACTTGTAGTGGATGACACTTGATGATAATACAACTTTTTTCAAATATTCATTCAGTAATTAAATTTAACTAATTAATTTTAGATTTTTTAGATTTAAGTTGCATATATCTACCAATAGATGGCGCCAGATAAACTTAAAAAATGAATGAAAATTATTTATAAAGGACTTTTTTGCAATAGAGTGGAAAAAAAGAGGAATTGACTTAAATTTTTTTATATATTACTTGTTTTTGTTAATATTGTGCCAAGTCGCCAAGCGGGTGTCGCCAAACACCAACCCTCTCCGAAACCTGTGACTGGTAGCAATTGAAAAGTAGGAAAATTTTTTTCTATATTACTTGTAAAAGATTGTTCTCGAAGAGTTTTTATGAGGAATAGTTTGCATAAATAATGTTTTCATTAATAATAGTTTGCATAATTTAAAACATAAATGATTTTTAATTTTAGGTGTACAAAATGTTTTTTTTTTTTTTCTCACCAATTAATGCCTAATGTTTAGAGGGCTGAAGGATTGAGGTTCGAATCCGATGGAGGTATCCGTTAAAGTCAGTGCCTTCAAAAATGAGGAGACTCGGCAGCGATTTTGACAACCGAGTAAAAGCATCTTGCTTTCATAGTCGGGTAAGAGTTTTCCGCATTTTTCCTCATGCAATAGTGGGACAGTTACTCCTGAAAGTCATCCCGGATGTCTTCCCCTTCGTCACATATCAGTGGGCTGTGATATGACGAAGTGATAAGTGAACGATTAATACACTCTTATTCATTCACAAATTAAATGTCTTTAAAAACTAAAAGTCCAAAACTACATATTTCATCAGAGGTTCAAACTGCAATTTCTTCCAAAAGTTCATATTAAAATACTTTATCAGAGGTTCAAACTGCATCTTTTTCCAAAAGTCATACTAGATACTTAATCTGAGGTCCAAATTACAACTTTTTTTCCAAATGTCATACTAGATATTTAATCGGAGGTTCAAATTACAACTTCTTTCAAAAAGTCATACTAGATACTTAATCTGAGGTCCAAATTACAACTTTTTTTCCAAATGTTATACTAGATACTTAATCGGAGGTTCAAATTACAACCTTAAACTTGGAACCAAGACAGCTTGTCTAATATTGTCATTACGAAAGTACCAGGAGGAATTCGTTAACATTCCCAAGAGTTTTGTTCTCAACTTTGAATAATTTCAAAATTAGTACGTGCAACAGAACCCCAAACTGTCTTCAATAAGCTAACACTGAAGATAAGAGAGATATATTAGTATTTTTAGATTAAGAGGTAAAAAGCAGAGTTTCTATTGTTAAAGAATAGAGAATTCTAAAACCAAGTATTGAATTTATTATTAAAAAATTCATGTAACCAAGCTTAAGAATGTGTGCAAAATGAATCTTCGTGAATGAAAGGCTTTAAATGTATTAAGGCAAATTAAAATGTTTTATGTATAGAAATATAAATTCTGTCAGTTTTAAAAGAAGTCTAATGGGTAAGACCACGTTCAGAGTCAAAATTTTTAAATTTTATTTTATATGAGTTTTAAAATGCTGTTATGAAATTGCTTATGAAACATTGACAAACATGAAAATTCAAATGTATGCATAAATTTGTTAAAATTTCCAAAAATTGAATAAAAGTGTATTATTTTTACTTTCTGTGAATACTCGTTAATGTGGTAGCGAATAATAATAATTAAAAAAAAAAAATATGCAACACATCTCTGACACTCAATAAGTCTGACACATATTGCAACACTGTTAACCGACCCATATGGTTTCTAGATAGTAGTATCCTTTAAACGATCCATGCAAAAAACCCCACATGATAACAGGCTACAGTGTTTTTAGTGACCCCAGTTCATTTTCAAAACAATAGATAAAAAAGAGTGGATAATTTCGTGTGTTGATTTAATATTTTTTTTTTTTATTGGGAAAATACTGTTGGAAGCAAAGCAATGGCTTGGATTAGAGTTATGGAGATTACCCTACATCAAGGAAATCAACTATTATTGGCTGGTAAGGAATTTAAAGTGAATTTTTTCTACAAACACAGATGATGCTGAACACTCTAGTGGCCAAAATAGGCGGTTGTTTATGAAAACATAAAAAAAGCCTCCAAAATACTTTTTGTCAGACCTTAAAGTGAAATTGTGTGTGATAGCTGACACATTAAAAGGTATCAGAAGGTAGTGTGTTTACAATTTACACGAAAATTTAAGCATACTTAAATTGCTTTCCTGCAGCCACGTTTGCTCACAACAAACTGAAAACAACACCCACGTCGACGATTCGAGTAATGTTTAGAGCTGTTCAAGCGAGATTAAAATATTTTTTGCATCGGTATGTGACAAGGGGATGAAACATGTATCACTACTCCACACATGAATCAAAAATAATTGTCATTTGAGGGGACAGAAGCCGGTGAATGTTTGTCAGAGTGACCAAAACTCAAAATTGGCTGGCATTGTTATAGAATCCATATTTTGGGACACGCATGGTATCTTATTCATCAGCTACCAGAAAGATAAAACTAACAATAGTTAATATTGCATGTCTTATTGGATCGATTGAGTATAGAAATTTAGAAAAAGTGTTTTTTCACCAAACAATGTCCCATGTCACAACTCGATGAAAAATGTGGTCAAATTGAAGAAACTACTCTTCGAATTGCTTCCCCACCCCCCTCTGTACTCTACAAAACTGTGATCCTGTGACTATTGGCTTTTGCAGACATCAAAAATGCTACAGGGAAATAAATTTGGCAACCAAATGAAGAAGTGATTGCCGAAACTGAGACATGTTTTGAGAGCAAAGACATATCATTCTACAAAAAAAGACATCGGAAGGTTAGAGGAGCATTTGAATGAATGTAACACAATTTGAAATAGGAGTATGTTGACGAATAAAGTCCAATTTCTAAAAAAAAAATTTTGTTTTTCTTAGCTAGACCGAGACTTATTGAGTGATGTGTTAAAACATGTCACATTTACTTTCATTAATGTAGATATATACATCCATTTTTGCATCATTGAACTAAAAGAGTGATACTATTCTGAAGTAGAAATGAATGACAGTCAATCGATCATTTACGACAAAAAAATAATAATAAAAAGACAAGTAATAAGACAAAAGTAATATTTTTAAAAAATGCTAGTAAATGAATATATTTAAAACCTCTTAGTTCATTGCATACATAATATCATCAGTTAAAATTTCATTAGTTTCTGAAGATTATCGTAACAGCTATGTCTATTATCACATGATTGTATAGTAAGTAATACAGTTTTCCAGAAACTCAATTGAAAGTTTTGAATGCATGAATTCAGTACCTTAATAGCTCGACTATATATCAACTTCTAATGATTCTAGAAGTCAATTTCAAAACCTGTTTATAAAAGCTGGAAATTCT
>BPLR01013929.1:0-26067 GCA_021605095.1 Caerostris extrusa
GGAAGTGTAGGTTATTTATCTTTTAGCTTGAATATGGGATTTCTGTGTATATTTTTTTCTAAATAAACATTTCTAACATAACTTAAACATAAATAAATAAATAATTTAATATATTTGTGGGTGGGTGTGTGTGCTTTCTATCGATCACCAGGGATCTAAATGATGGTGATAATACATTATATTTTATAATCTCTGTAGGTTTGTGATACCTAATGACGATTATAAAAATGTACACATACGTATTTCTAAAAGAAGCAGCACATTAATAAATAAATTTAATAAAAATAATAAAAATAATCATTATAAAAATAAATAAAATTGAATATTGAAATAAAAAGCTGAATACAAGAAATAAAACATATACATGAAATGAAAAAAAAAATTACATATATACATTTATTTATTTATATTTATGTGACTTATAATTTATTGATTTTGTTAATGTGCTTTCTATTGACCCCAGAGCTGTAAATGGCAGTAATAATATTTTTCATTTTTTTTTATTTCTGCATTAAGTTTTTATTTCAATATTCTCTTTTATTTATTTTTATGATCATTAATATTATTATTTAAATATATTATGCATTACTTTGCTTTTTTCTTTCAGAAATTCTTAGGTGTAAATTTTTGTAATCGCGATTAATTATTACAGACCTAATTATCACCATCTTGAAAAAGTAATTATGTTAAGCAACTTGCCAATTGATGGGATGGTAATCTCTAAAATTGATTGAAAATTAATTTTCATTTATTGAGATCTGTTTATGGCGATAAAAATACTAAGTAGTTTTGGAGCAGGGATGGGCAAACTACGGTCCGCGGGCCAATTCCGGCCCGGAGGAAGGTTCTATCCGGCTCGCGGATAGAATTTTAATTTGCCGCTATGAGGCAAATTAAATGGAATATATATTTATATATTATATATCCATCTTCTTTTGTACTTTGATTAAATATTTTTTATCTTCCTTTTTTTTTTAAAAAGTACTGATTATTTTTTTACTTTCTCTAGTTTTGTTCTACAAAATATTAAATCGGTGGAAATAGCAAGCACGGACAGTTAAAGCTGTAGATTGGCGCCAACAAGCGTTATCTCTTTCTCGGAGAGCACACATATAGGAATCCAATATAGATGAATTAGACATCACATGTGCAGATTGCGCATTTTAAGCTCCAGCCAGTGGTTTTTCTTTTGGCGCGAGTTCTAATATTATTAATTGCGTATGGAAAGATTGCGGACATATAGCATCATTGTGAATAGTGGTGAAATTATTAAAAATATAGCGTAAGCTAGTGCATGTTTGGTTTTATTTGTAAAATATTTCAAAAAGAAACTATATATATTATTGGTTAACAATATTATATATATTATGGTAATAATAAATGGTTATTAATATTATAAATATTTTTAAAATTTTAGAAAATTTATCTTGGCCCTCCAAACTCTTTTCTTCGATCTTTGGCCAGCGACCGAAAAAGTTTGTCCATCCCTGTTTTGGAGTTTAAATCAAGCTACGCATGCTCTGTTTTTGCACAATCATTTTATATTTACCCAAATGGCGAAATTCTTTTAATTCTAGAAAGCAAATATTTTTACATTTTCTCTAAAAACATCTCTTCGAATCTATAGAATCTTCGACAAATTTAGCATTTTTATTACAATCCCCATATTATTTAAACTCACAAAATTAATTAGCTTGAAAAATTAGAATCACAAAATTTATTTTCATAATTATAAACCACAGAGGTATAATAAAAAGACGTTTAATTAACGATTAATCCTCATCAAAAGATTTGTTAATTTAATTAAAAAAATTATTTAGAAAAAAAAATGCATTAAAAATAAAATTCCTTCTGTCCTTTATTAATCCGATCTATTATCCATAATATTTTGGTTTAAATATAAATATCATGATTTTCTTAAGAAAATTATCTTGCAATATTATAAATGATTTTTAAAAGATGAAGATTTGCTGATTTTGATTTTTTTTTATCAGACAAATTTGCTATTTATCAACAAATGTTTGATATAGCGTTATTTTTTGTATACGTGTTATCTATAGAAGAAAAAAAGGTTTGACAGATGGATTATATGAAGTATTATTCTGTCACAAATGCCTTTAAACCTAACAAGTTAAACACATTCCATTATCCCAGTCGACTAGCCATTATATATCACAGGAAAATATAAGAAAGCTGTTATATTTAAAATTAGAATCCATAATTAACACAACATTGTTTAGATTTATCGCTACATTTCATGCACCTTCAAAACAACCTATAAAATAATAGAAATGATCCTGTCATTTTCAGTTAAAATTCCATCAAAATCATTCCATTTACAGATGACGAATAAAAATCGAATTTATTGAACAAATAAAATGAAATCATCAAAACACAGAATTCCCCTCACAATTTTCTATCCCATCTTTTAATCCCATCTACCTATTACACATCCACTCCCCCATATATATATATTTTTTATAAATGGTAGAAATCTTTCTTTTCTCAACGAATAGCTCTCTTTTTTACTCTCTCTTCATTCAATTTGGCGTAGTAAATCTCTCATAACAGTTCTCCACTGTCGATCCAATTTTCAATATACTTTTATTCTTGTAGCAATCAAGCCGTTTCAACAACTGTATCCCATTCATTGTCGAAGGGAACCTTCCCTTTCGGGTGGGAGGGGGAGCGTTAAGATTCACGGAATAAAGAAAAATAAAACAGAATAAAAAGACGTGTAGCACGAGGGATCGGAGACAATGGCTTAAGTCGTGATATCTCGAATAGCTGCTGAGAGTTGTTGGCAGTAACACAAAGAGCTATTCGCGTGCGTGATATAAGATATGTTAATGGAGAGCGAGTTCCATTTTGATTTATTTCGAATTATATTTTTGCAATGAATGAATGAATTACTTTGGCATTTGTTTCATATGATTTATTTCGAATCATATTTTTTGCAATGAATGAATGAATTACTTTGGCATTTGTTTCATATGATTTATTGTAGTTTTCTTATGAAAAGCAGTAATCAATGTTGTATTTACATCAGTGTTTAGATATTATATTGGGATTGGCTCACTGATAGGTCACAAGTTAAAATTAATCGCTGTTTAGTTATCGGTATTTCTTTAATTAGCTCTTCGGGAATTGTTTATTCTGAAGTGAAAAGATGCTGTTGTTTCCTTCATTAAATAATTTAATAGTTATTCACGTGCGTGAATTTCTAGATATGTTAAGGGAAAGTTCCATTTGATTTATTCTCAATCATACTTTTTTTGCAATGAATGAATGAATTACTTTGACATTTGTTTCATATGATTTATTGTAGTTTTTCTTATGGAAAGCAGTATTTAGATGTCGTATTTATTTATATCAGATGTTGTATTTACATCAGTGTTTAGGGATTGGGATGTATTGGGATAGGCTCACTGATAGGTCACAAGCTAAAATTAATCGCTGTTTAGTTATCGGTATTTCTTTAATTAGCTCTTCGTGAATTGTTTGTTCTGAAGTCAAAGATGCTGTTGTTTCCTACGGTAAATAATTTAATAGTTATTCACGTACGTGAATTTCAAGATATGTTAAGGGAAAGTTCCATTTGATTTATTTCGAATCATAATGTTTGGAATAAAAAATTACTTAGACATTTGTTTTATGAATTTTATTGTAATTCATAAATGTGTTTTCTTATGTACAGCAGTATTTAGATATAATATTTATTTATATTACATATGGCATTTATTTTTTTTATTAGATATTCTATTTATTTATATGATATATTGTATTTACAGCACTATTTAGATATATTATTGTTAATAGATCACTGATATGTCCCTAGCTGAAAGTTATCGCTGCTTAGTTATATGCATTTCTTTAATCAGCTCTTCATTACTTGTTTATTCTGAAGTCAAATATGCCGTGGATTCCTACAGAAGGTTAATTTAATGTAAAACAACTATTCACATGTGTGAATTACGAGATATGTTAAGGGAACGCGAGCTCCCTTTGATTTATTTTGAATCATATATATTTTTTTTTTTTTGGAATAAAAAGGAATTACTTCGACATTTGTTTTTACCATTTATTGTAGTTTATAAATGTGCTTTCTTAAAGAAAGCAGTATTTAGATATTTTATTGTGATTGGCTCACTGATATACCATTAACTATAATTTATCGCTGTATAGTTACTGGTGTTACTTTAATTAGATCTTCATCAACTGTTTATTCTGAAGTCAAAAATGATGTTATTTTCTACTGCTAGGTAATTTAATACAAAACCGCAATTCACATGCGTGTTTTATAAGATATGTTAATAGAAAGACAATTACATTGGATTTATTTTGAATCATATGTTTTGCAATAAATGAATTACTTCGACATTTGTTTTATATAATTTATTGTAGTTTATAAATGTGTGTATTATGGAAAGCGGTATTTAAATATTGCATTTATTTATATAGTTCATATTTTTTATATAAATGTTTTATTTAAGCAATATTTAGATATTTTATTATGATTGACACACTGATAATTATTTCTGTATACAATGATATAAAATTCAATGATATATAACTAAATTATGAAATTTAATGAACTATATTAAAATACGAATTTAACAATAAAATAACAGTGCATGATTTGTTAATTTACAATAATTTCACAAAAAAAAAAAAATTTTAATTATCACTGAAAGAATAGATAGTTAGTTATGCATACTTTATATTGATAGTTGTGAATAGTTTTCATAACTACGCATTATGGAAAAAATTATGAAAAGAAAGGATTCATATCCACTATACTATATTCGATTCCTCAGAAAAACTTTAAAATTTTACAATATTTTATATCTGTAAATGTCTTGAAAATTGTAGAAATTAGTTAGAAACTACAGGATTATGTAAGAAATAAAAAAATCATCGTAGATTGTAAAAGGCAAATCAAATTTCAGCATTCCATATATAATTTTAAGACATTAATTAACATTTTTATTATCTTGACTCCATAGAAATGACTCAAATACACTTTTTTTCCTTCTCAAAACTCTCTTCATCATTCCTCAATATTTTTTTTTCCTTTAAAAAGCTTAATCAACATTCCTGAATGCGCTTTAAAATAATGTCATTACCTACAACTACATCTGGACATAATAATCTGAGCGAAAGAAAAAAAAAAAATATAAAAGAAAACGAAAGACAATTTGCTTATCCACACACACAAAAAAGATTTTCCCTTTTGAGAAAAAAAAATCAAAAAGTCATTAGAAAATTTGAATTAAAAATTGTCTTAGCTTTTAATTTCCAACTGCAAATCACTTCACATTTTGCTGGTACCGCAATCACGATTTAATGTGCAATTACAGCACCTGAACCTAATGAAAATATTATTCCCTCATTCTCATTAAAAAATGTAATAATTTCAAACTCTTTTTTGGCTATATCATACGCCTATCTCTGCCATTAAGAGGAGAATAGATTTTCCCTTCATCATCGTCGGTCTAGAAGCACATCAGGAATGAAACCTTCCTTTTTTTTTTTTTTTTTTTTTTTTTGGTACTTCTTTAGTACTTCAATCTTCCCAAATATCGATCCATCTTCTTTAGCTACATGATGGAGTTTTTTTTTTTTTTTTATCCATACTACCTTTTCATTTTATTACTTTTTCAACTTCTCTCCAAGTAGAATCCAATTGATGAACTAGTAGTAATTACAAGCAGGCAGCATATTGGATTGTACTCACTCCCCAATATTTTTAAGTAGAAAGAAAAGACCACCAGTGGTAGAGAAAATATGCCCGATCGTTTAAAAACTTTATCCGTTTCCGATACGGGAAGGCGTTTTTCCTTTATTATTATTTTCCACTAACTCTCTCTTCTCTCTCCCTCTCTCTTGAGGGAGAGGGAAAGAAAAGTTTATAATGAAGGTTTCTTCTGTCGTGGGCAATCTGGAGTAGAAGATCTGAATCTGGATACCTGTGTTGGTGACACGACTGATTGAGGAGGCAATCTTTGGTAATTGCATGTCCTTAAGTGATCTTATTCAGAAGCACTCGGTGAGCATAGTGATTAGGAAAGTGTGTCGTGTTATCTTTTCTGAGACTGGACTGATTTTTCTTCTAAGGAAAGTGCGTGATCGAAGAATTATTGACCAGTGTATAAATTCATAGGGCTGAAATAATGATTTTTAATTATAACTTAAATAATGATTTTTAGTAATAACTTAAATAATGATTTGCATTTCCTGGATACCACCAATCTAATCTGGAACAAAGAAACAATTAATTTATTGCTGAAATAATTAACTAATAAATAAAGATGTCATTTTTATTTTATCTACTGTGCCAAATAAAAGCGTCCTATGAATTTCTGCTTCAAATAATGAATGCCAACTGTATTCTGATTAATCTAAATTTAAAAATAAACTAATCTGGATAGAGACATTGAAACTATTTAAACTTTTTAGTTATGTTTTATATTATTATTAATGTTCTTGTGGGTTAAACACAAATTTATAAAACTCTGTAAATCTAATCTGTAGTAGAAGATCTGAATCTGGATACCCATTTCTGTGAAACGATTGAATGCGGATTATTTGAATTGAATAACGATTGAATGTAGATCAACGATTGAATTATATATTATTTACCATACCAAAGAAAATAATTTTATGAATTTTCACTTGAATTGTATGCCCTATTGTCATATTAGATAGGGATCTACGGTTTTAAAGTGGATTTCAAACCATTACAAACATTCATGACATCGTCGGTAATCAAACCCAAAACTTATGGTCCCCAGTGCCAGTCATCCATAAATCAGACCCCATAATACATGAGTATGCACTAAAATGAATCCCCTATCCTCTCTACATAAATAACCAGGAATTAATAAATTTTTTATTTTGAAATTAATATTTTTGTGTAATTAGGTTTATCACTCAACTACAAAATACATGTTTTAAAAAAACTTTTATTTTAAAATCTTAATTTCTTTTTAATAAATATACTTCCTACCATGCATTTTTTATAGCTAGGATTACTAAGCTTTTCTAATCTAAAAGCAAATTTTAAGTACACTTTAATTTTATTTAATCATCTTAATTAATTAAAACTTGGTTTGAAAATAAAGCTGGTGTTCCACGTGCATAAAAAATAAATACATTTGCAAAAAAAGAATACACTTTAATTAAGTTTCTTATGGGTTCTTGGGAAAGTGACTTTAAACAAAAATTAGTTGAGAAGTGATGTATTTTTTTATGTATTAAAATATTACTTTGCATATGACTTTTATTTTTGGTTTTTAGTAAGTAATTATTTTTAAGGCTTATATTACAATGTAGCTTCTATCTATATAACAACAAAAAACATGGACCACTTAAAATCATAAAACTACTTTAGCTTATTTATTTTGTGAACACATGTTAAATTTTTCATTACAAGACATAAATATTTTGGACGATTTAATGGAGTATTTAAGTTTCACAGCAATTTTGTCTTACTTATTATTTTTTTTTAACATATTAAAATGCTATTTTTCATAAACGTAATTAATACTTTTAAATATTGTTTTTAAAAGACTGACTAAGTAAATTATAGAAAGATAGTAGCTTGAAGAGTGAATTTTGTAGTTAAATGCAAATACTTTACGTGATTTTAATGCATTACTGTCCTACCAGCTAGCAGGTGAAAAACAAAAATAACTAGATGCCAAATTAGTCAAATTAAACTCAATTGCGAGATAGGGGAGAAAGATAATTTCAGAAGATACAATACAAACTGTTTGAATTGAATTTTAATCAAATTTTTCCCTAATTGTAATTGACGTGCTGAAAAGTTCATAGGCTGACACATAGATGGCGTTATTAGTATTAAATCCATATGTTTTTTAGTTAGTCCTAACCTTCAAAAGACACGTGTATAAATTTGACAAATTTTCTGACTACATTCTTAGCATTCCACATTTTGTTTAACAGTTGGGCCAGGAAATATTCTACGTTAAGTATGTTTGGTATATCAAATAATCTAAATACAGGAGGATTAAAAAAAAGAAAACTAGACGATGCATGAGCCTGTAGCTGAAACTGAACAAAATTTTCGTTTAAGGCATTTTGAGATTTACACTCAAGAATTATATGGAAACTAGCATCTAAACTCTAACAGTTACAGTTAGAGTGACAAAAATATCGAAACTTTTAAACGGTAAAACTACTTTTTTACTGGAATGTGATTTCCTTAGTTAAACATCTCCTGTGTCGAAATCTGTCAATATAAACGCATTTAATTTTATTCATAGTTTTTCATAAATTACAGTGTATTTCCAAAATGTATGCATCATGTATTTCTAACTATAATCTTAACATTCTATTTTATTTAACAATTGGATCAAAATTATATTCTACGTTAAGTATATGGAAACCTCTAAATGCAGGGTGGTTATAAAAACTATTCCGATGCATGAGTCTCTAGGGTATCATACAGTTCACAGAAACTGAACATAACTTTCGTTTAAGGCATTTTGAGGTTTAAGTTCAAGAAACTGTTCACGAGGCACTTTTTACTAAAGGTATTACATTTCAATAAAAAGTTGATGTTGCAATCTAAAATGTTGTCACTGCAACCGTCACTGTTTTTAATTGTATTTTTCATATGATTCTTGACCACATACCTCAAATTAACTCAAAACAAAATTTTGTTCATTTTTTGTGAATGGTATGATAGCTCAGGACGCATATATTGGATAGTTTTTTGTTGTATAATTACTCTGTATTTATCTTTGGAGTCTGATGTCCAAGTGGCTAGCACTTTGGTGCTCAGTGTCGAAGGTTCAATTCCATGCAGTGCCATAGAGGTTTGTAGTGGTTCGGAATCCACTTTAACTGTAGGTCCCGGTCTAATATGACTGTAGAACTTTGAGCATATGGTTGCCAACCCTACTCATAAAAAGACAACATCTCTTATCTCGAAATTTGCCAGGATGTAGATTGCATTTGCCCACGATAGGGCTGGTGAGCCAGTGCAGTGAAGAAGAGTGGAGAAGTAGAAGATTGATCTTTCTTTCAATCAAAACTCAAGTACATTTAGTCATGTTTGGCTAAAATAAAAACAACTAAATGAAGTTTATGATTATTCTTTATTGTTATTTTTATAGGATTGGTATTTTGAACCAAGATTATTTTGTGATTAAAATGCCAGATATGTAAAACATTCAGCGAAACTCAGGATGCACCGAAGTGACGATCGGCAGAGAATGAAATGCTATTACCACATTTTACAACTGCAATATGACACTAAAAATCCCAAGGGTGACATTTGAAGGTTGATATTCTCCTTTTCTAGATCAATAGGAAGATTATCCGGCCAATAAAGTTTCGTGACTATGCCTCGAAAAAAGTAAAAAAATATTTTACCTTTTTTCCCAGAAGCTAATTTTTTTTTTTACCAATTTCAAAATTATTCTGTTTATGACTAAATATGGCTATTTATATTATTAAATATTTCCCTTTTTAATCTATACTAAATTGATCATTGCAACTGCTATGTAGATGGGATGCAAAATATGAATTTCATTTTACACATTCCTTGAACGCTATAGAAAAATTTTAAGAAATATTTGATATTCTAAAAGTCAATGGCAAATAAACTTTTGTTAACTGGTTTATATTAATCCTGCTTTCAAAGCCTTTTGTAAATTTGTCAGTTCTCCTCACCTTTTTTTGTTTCTATTTTGCATTTTTATGTGTTCTTTTCAAATTTCATTTTATTCGATGTTCTTATTTTTTGTTATTAATTTTACTTCTGTATTCCTTGCATGATACTTCGTGGTAAACGAGGATTTCTTGATATTTTTAATTAAAAATATAACTGGCATATACAGGGAAGCTTTTGGTTTAAAGCGTATCTGGCAAGTTTACTTGTATTTTCCATTATTCTTCGCTGATTCCTCCAAATGACTCTTTTTATGAATAAATAGGGCATTTTTTAATTCTTATTTTTAATCTACACTGAACTGATCGTTGGAACTGAAATGTAGATGGAATGAAAAATATGAATTCCTTTTATTCCTGCCTTGAACACGCTAGAAAAGTTTTAAGAAAAGAAGTGACATTGTAAAAATGGGTGGCCCACTCAAATAATCTTGCGGACCACTTCAGAAATGCAACCTAATTCCGCCGACCACGCATACAATTATATATTCCCATGTTAGATTTAGACCACTTTTTTGCAGTGAAAAATGGAAACATAATGAATTATTATAATTGTGTAATTTTATTCTTACATGTAATAATAATGATACTAAATATAATAATATAATAATAATGATACTAAAAGCGCATTGTAAAGAAATAAAATGAAATCATTAAAAAATGTTTATTTTACTAGTGTGATATTTGTTATGGTATGTTATATTTATGGTTATGCTATATTTCCCATTATTCTTGTATGATTCATCTACATAACTCTTTTTATGATTAAATATGGCAATTTTTAATCTATGGTGAACTGATAATTGCAACTGCAATGTAGATGAAATGCAAAATATGAATTCCGTTTTATTCCAGCCTTGAACACTCTAGACAAATTTTAAGAAAATAATTGACATTCTAAAAAGTCAATGGCAAACAAACTTTTGTTAATTCATAATAATCCTGCTTTTAAAGGCTTTTGTAGATTTGTCAGTTCTTATCTTTTTTTTTTTCTTTGCAATTTTGTGTTTTTTAAATTGTTATTCTATTTGATCTTTTTATCATGCGTGAACTTGATGGTTAGGAATTCGTGTTATTATCCGAAAATGAGGGTCAAGCAAATAAAACTCCATTGCAAATTTTGGCGGAAAATGGTAGTTTGGGCCCCTTAACTATTGAAATGATTCAAGAATAACATTATTGTTCAGGAATTTTCTGCAGAATTTGGCATTTGCTTGAAGTGTTTTATAGTACGTCTTTGAATCATTTTTCATGTTTTGGATTGGGACTTTAAACATTTGTATATCCAATGGCTATAAGTACTCTATGTGCGTTGATCAATTTCTTCTTTTAAAGTTTCATATTTATCACTTTTGGCATTTTCCCATGCCTATTAAGCTGTATAGCACATTTATTGTATTTGGAATACTTCATTATTCAATTATGCCTAGAAGATTCAAACTTTGATATATTCTCTAAACTATTGAATGTGATAACGATTCTTGTAAAGTTTGGAATATTTGATTCTTCATTTATGCCAAGAATATTCCCACTTTGTTATATTCTTTTGGATATTATATGTCATAACTTTCGTTTGTAGAATTTAGAATATTTCATTTTCATTTACGACTACATTTATGTTCCTTTTGTACATTCTCTTGGCTATTAAATGTGATAACGTTTCTTGTTTTAATTTGTTGTTATTGATTTATTAGCTACTTACTTCTGCATGTCTTGTTTGAAACTTCGTGGTAAATTCTTGAAATTTTCAAAAAAAAAAATATGTCTGGCCTATACAGGGAAGCATTTGGTTCACTATCGCTTTAACTCCAACTAAGTTTAATTTCACTTACCATTATTCTTCTATGATATATATAAAATGGTTAAACTAACTAAATAGGTTCAACTCCAACTAAGTTTAGTTGTATTTTCCATTATTCTTCTACGATACATCTCAATTGGTTAAACTAACTAAATAGGTTCAATCCCAACTAAGTTTAGTTGCCTTTTCCATTATTCTTCTACGATTCATCTAAATTCAGTTATCTCTTGTGAATTCCAATATTATTTTCGTTTTATAATTTATACCACACCATTTTCACTATAATTCATACAGTAATAACCAGACTCTGTTTCCTCTTGTATCACTATTTTGTGTATTATAACCCATCTCACTTTATCAGTGGCCGCCCACAAACTCCCTCAAAAATAAACAGCCATCCCGAACACTCACAATTTTAACGCTAATTCCTATCTCCCCGAATAAACTTAAATAATGAAGACAAATTTGCAACTCTGCGCGCCGTTAAATGATTCCACCACTTCGAATAGCTCCAAACACACCTGAATTGACTGAGTGTGGCTTTTACAACGGGAAACCCTGGAACAATGGACTGAATTTCGGTTTATGCGAGAAATAAATAAGCCCTATAACTCGGAATGATAATGCAGTAGCTTTCAAATACGATGATGATTCGCAGTTCTTTCATGAGAAACCTGCTGGAATTAAAAGCGATTATTTTGTGGCAGATATGTGGGAGTGTAATTCTAGAGTAACTACTCTGTGTGAGTAATAATGTAAACCAACTAAACGTTAGAAAGTTGACAAATGAACTGACCATTAGTCCACAATTTATTTCTCTGAATTTATTTTATAGTTCCATTTCTTTATGTATTCAAGATCTCTAAATTTCTATTCATTTATTTAATAAACATAATTTTTTTAATTAAAACTATTCAGTTGTGATGTAAACCAATTAAACGTTAACAAGTTGACAAATGAACTGACCATTACACCGTAATTTATTTCTCTGAATTCATTTTTTTACTTCCATTTCTTGATGTAATCAATATTTTTAAATTCCCATTCTGGTACTGAATAATTATAAAAAAATTATTTTAAATATTAATTATATAAATTTTATTATTATAAATTTATTATACATTTTTAATTTGTTGCTATTGATTTGGTACTACTTACTTCTGAATATCTTGTGTGATAGTTTGTTGTAAACCATTATTTCTCGGAAATTTCACCAGAAATATGCTGGCACATACAGGGAAGCATTTGGTTCAGTATCGGTTCTCCAACTAAATTTACTTGCATTTTCCATTATTTTTATCCGATTTCTTATAAATTCACTTATTTCTTGTGTATTTCAGTAGAGTTTTCATTTCATATTTTATATCACACCATTTTATCTACAATTCATACAGTAATAACCAGAATCCTCTTCCTCCTCTATCACTATTTTGTATATTATAACCCATCTCATTTTATCACTGGTACACAACCCCAACAAAAAAAAAAAAAAAACAACCAACCCAAACACTCATAATTTTATCGCTAATTCCTATCTCACCCCCAATAAACTTAAATAATGAATGCAAATTCGCGCCGTTAAATGATTCCACCATTTCGAATAGCTCCAAGCACACCTGAGTTGAGCTTTATTGCAGATTGTGGGGCTTTTACAACGGGAAACCCTGCAACAATGGACTGGAGCTCGGCTTATGCGAGAAATAAATAAGCCCTATAACTGGGAATGATAATGCAGTAGTTTTCATATATGATGATGATTCGCAGATCTTTCACAGGAAACTAGGTGGAATTAAAAGCGATTATTGTACGGGAGTATAATTATAGAGTAACCACTCTGTGATTAGTAATGTTAACCAACTAAACGTTAGAAAGTTGACAAATGAACTGACCACTAGACCATAATTTATTTCTCTTAACTCATTTTATAGATGTAATTCTTTATGTATTCAAGATCTTTAAATTACTATTCTGGTATTGAATAAATTAAAAATAAATTTTGTAAATTAAAACTGTTGATTAGAAATGTAAATCAACAAAACATTAGAAAGTTGACTAAATAAGGCGAGTTTAAGAAAAGAATTGTCTTTTTAAGAAGTCAGTGACTAACAAACTTTTGTTAACTGATTCATAACAATCTTCTTTTCAAAACCTTTTGTAAATTTGTCAATTCTTACTTTCTTCTTCTCTCCCTTTTTTTTATTTCTCTTTAGAATTTTTATGTGTTCTTTTCAAATTTGCTTTTATTTTTTTTTTGTTATTGAATTGTTTGTGACTTACTACAGTATGTAGTGCGTGATACTGCATTATGAGTATTTCTTGAAATATTCAATAAAAATATGTCGCACATATACAGGGATGCCTTTGGTTCACTGTCAGTTACACTAAAATTAAGTTTAGCTGGAATTTCCATTATTCTTGTCCGATTCATCTCAATTCAGTTTTGTGAATTTCAACAGTGTTTCTATTTTACATTTTATACCACACCATTTTCACTATAATTCATACAGTAATAACCAGAATCCTTTTCCTCCTCTATCACTATTTTGTATATTATAACCCATCTCACTTTATCAGCGGCCGCACATAACCGGCCACAAAAATAAACAGCCATCCGAACACTCATAATTTTAACGCTAATTCCTATCTCGCCCCGAATAAACTTAAATAATGAAGACAAATTTACAACTCTGCGCGCCGTTAAATGATTCCACCATTTCGAATAGCTCTAAACACACCTGAGTTGAGCTTTATCGCAGTCTGAGTGTGGCTTTTACAACGGGAAACCCTGGAACAATGGACTGCAGTTCGACTTATGCGAGAAATAAATAAGCCCGATAAATCGGAATGATAATGCAGTAGTTTTCAAATAGAACGATGATTCGCAGTTCTTTCACATGAAACCAGGTGGAATTAAAAGCGATTATTTTATGGACAGATATGTGTGAGTGTAATTCTAGAGTAACTACTCTGTGAGTAGCAATGTAAACCAACTAAACGTTAGAAAGTTGACAAATGAACTGACCATTAGACCATAATTTGTTTCTCTGAATTTATTTAACAGATTCAATTCTTTATGTATGCAAAGATCTTTAAATTATTATTCTGGTAATGTATAAATTTAATAAAAAATTTGTAAAAAACTCTTGAGTAGCAATATAAACCAACTAAGCATTAGAAAGTTCACTAAAAAGGCAATTTTTATTCTTGTTTTTATTTATATTGAATTTATTATTGGAACTGCTTTATAGATGAAATGCAAAATATGAATTTCAGTGTACTCCAGCCTTGAACAATCTAGAAACATTTTAAGAACAGAACTGTCATTTTAAATGTCATTGACTAACAAACGTTTGTTAACTGATTCATAATAATCCTGTTTTTAAAACCTTTTGTAAATTTGTCAATTATTTCTTTCTTCTTATCTTTTTTTTTTTTTTTTCTCTGTAGGATTTATATGTGTTCTTTTCAAATTTGCCGTAATTTGCTTTTATTTTTTTGTTATTGAATTGTTTATTACTTGCTACAGTATGCTGTGCGTGATACTTCATGGTAAATGAGGATTTGTTGAAAATTTCAATAAAAATATGCCTGGCATATACAGGAAAGCTTTTGAGTCAGTCGGTTCTCCAATTAAATTTATATATACTTTCGATTATTCTTCAATTCAGTTATCTTCTTTTCCATTATTTTAAATTCTCTTATCTGTTGTGAATTTCAATAGTGGTTTCATGTTATATTTTTAAACCACTCCATTTTCACTATAATTCAAACAATAATAACCAGAATCCATTTTCTCCTCTATCATTATTTTGTATATTATAACCCATCTCACTTTATCAGTGGCCGCACACAACCGCCCACAAAAATAAACAGCCATCCCAAACACTCATAATTTTAACGCTAATTCCTGTCTCGCCCCGTATAAACTTAAATAATGAAGACAAATTTGCAACTCTGCGCGCGGTTAAATGATTCCACCATTTCGAATAACTCCAAACACACCTGAGTTGAGCTTTATCGTAGACTGAGTGTGGCTTTTGCAACGGAAAACCCTGGAACAATGGACTGAAGTTCGGTTTATGCGAGAAATAAATAAGCCCTATAACTCGGAATGATAATGCAGTAGTTTTCAAATAGGATGATGACTAGCAGTTATTTCATGAGAAGCCAGGTGGAATTAAAAGCGATTATTTTAAAGAGAGAAATGTGGGAATGTAATTCTAGAGTAACTACTCTGTTATTTAGTCAATCTGTGAATAACAATGTAAACCAACTAAAAGTTAGAAAGTGACCATTAGACCATAATTTATTTTCTGAATTCATTTTACAGTTCCAGTTCTTTTATGTATTCAAGATCTTTAAATTTCTATTCTGGTAATAAATAAGTATAAAAAAAAATATTGTAAATATTTATTATAAATTTAATACAATTTATACGAAAACAGTTACAGTCCATTATAATGTTGTTGTATTATAACGTTCAAAAAATAAAATGTAAATATTTATTAGCAATTCTTTCATGAAAAACCAGGTGAAATCAAAGAGATTATTTTAAGGGCAGATATGTGCGAGTGTAATTACAGTTTAAATAACAGGTGGGCGGAAAGGTTCGTAGGCTAACACATAGATGGCGCTACTAGTATTAAATCTATATGATTTTTTTGTTAGCGCTAACCTTCAAAAGACACGTGTATATATTTGACAGCTGCTGCACGATTAGTATGTGAGTTATAGCATTTTTGATGAAGCAACTTTTGTTAGTTTGAAAAAATGGATGAAAAGGAATTTTGTGTGTTAATAAAGCATTGCCTTTTAGCGAAAAAAAATACTATTGAAGAAAAGGCTTGGCTTGCTAAACATTATTCGGACTTTGCACCAGGAAAATCAACCGTAGAGAAGTGGTTTGCTAAATTTAAGCGAGGCGAAATGAGCACCGAGGACGATGCACGCAGTGGACGCCCAAAAAGAGGCTGTTATCGACGAAAACATCAAAAAAAGTCCACAACATAATTTCTGATAACCGTAAAGTGAAGTTGATTGAGATAGTTGAAACACTAAAGATATCAAAGGAATGTGTTGGACATATCGTGAATGAATATTTGGATATACGAAAGCTCTGTTCAAAGTGGGTGTCGCGCGAGCTCACAATCGACCAAAACCAACAACGAATTGATGATTTTAAGCAGTGTCTGGAGCTGTTCAATTGTAATAAACCCCTAGTTTTTGCGTGGATATGTGACAATGGATGAAACATGGCTCCATCATTTCACACCGGAGTCCAATCGACAGTCAGCCGAGTAGACTGCACTTGATGAACACTAAAAATGCTTAACTCACATACTAATAGTGTAGCAGCTGTCAAATTTATACACGTGTCTTTTGAAGGTTATGGCTAACTAAAAATCATATGGATTTAATACTAGTAGCGCCATCTATTAGTCAGTCTATGAAATTTAAGAACACCTATTACTCCGTAATAGAGTCATTCTGTGAGTAACAATGTAAAACAACTAATCGTTAGAAAGTTGACAAATGAACTGAACATGTTGACCTTTAGATCATAATTTATTTTTCTGAATTCATTTTATAGTTCCAGTTCTTTATGTATGAAAGATCGTTAAATTTCTATTCTGGTATTGAATAAATATAAAAAAAAAAATATTGTAAATATTTCATGCAATCAGCCCACTGCAATTAGTCTACTGCTGTGAGTCTACTGCAATTAAAGAAAATAGGAAACGATTTTTAAAATACATGGTATTTTTCATCCTCCAATTAAATACTTGTAACGAAGAAAAAAATAAAAATAAATTTTACGTTACTCATTTTTAAAATAAATAAATAATAATAAATAAATAAATAAATGATACAAAACAAAATAAATAAATTTGCGTTAGGTTTCGAAAACTTTTTCCAATGCTTGCAATTTTAAATCTATGTTCTTAACTTTATTTATATTATATTCCGTATCATACTATATAAATTACTAACTGTATTTAAAAAATAATTTGATGCGGTATCATTTCTGCTACTTTTTACTACTGCTACATTGTTGTTTTTATACGTGCATCCCATACATCTGCATGATCATCAAATATACTTTCATCAGTTTTAATTTTTTTTTTTTCTTTTTTTAATAAAAATCAAATCAAATATTTTGTTTTTAAAGTAAATATTCTTTTTCTGCCATTATTCTCAAACGAAAATTTTCAAAGGCAATTAGAATCCTAAATATTTAAAAATTACTTTACGTAAAATTATTTTACTATTATATAGACTTAGGAATTATTTCTCGTAATAAAATACAAGAATCGCTGTCCACGAAATAAATTAATAAGAGTATGATGCATTCAAATAATTAAATACATAAATAATACTCGTACATGATAAGTTTTCGTAACATGTAGAAGAAATAAAATTATAACAACAATTAGAAATGATAATTATCACATGTAAATGAATTATAAATGGCGATTATTAGACATGAGATTTAATTAATTATAAGTAAAAACAATTAAAAACAATTAAATAAAAATTAAATAATATCAAGTAAAAAGTATTACTTACTTAAGATGAGGAATATTATGACAATACTGAAAATATCCCAATGTAGGAATGAAAAATTTTCTTGGTAACAATGAAGAATTTCATACAAGATAAAGCACATCCTGCAGCAAGACCGAAGTTAGAGATGACAATATGTGAAGTGAATACTATAAAAAGGACCTTGGGATTGGGCAGGTCACCAAAAAAGGGGCATAAAAGTTGTTATAATAAACAAGAATATTATACATAATAAACCATAAGTAATGGATCAAATTGAGTTAATTATTTCCGTTTAGTGATCGCCAATTTGGCACCAAAACAAGGATTTGGCAACATGTTTAAACTATGGTAGAAATCATTTGCATTACGTAAAATCCTCTAAGTTTTAACTTGTGCACACATTTTATTTATGGGTTTAGCTCTAAATTAAGTGAATAAGTATTTATTGATAACAGTACCAATGTTTTCGTATGAAGATTTTTAAAAGTTTTGATGATGAATCAGAGCATCATAAATTTGATTCTAATATGAAAATCGTTTTAATCAGGAATTTATGCTAGCAATTTATATATACATTATTTTCAATTAATAATAACTATTTATACTTTTGAATTTTTGTTAAAAATAAACAAATAAAAAGGGATAAAACTTAATCGTTCATGATTGCATTTATTATTATATAACATAATTTTAATTGAATTGATTTAATTTCTTAATTTTAATTTTTTTTTTTTTTGTATTAATTTTTATTTTAGCATAAAAAGTTATCTGAAGCAATATCATATTTGAAAAAATTGCAATCAAGAGGTTAGTGATACCACGATTCAAATATAATTAAATAAAAACAAAAACCATGATTTATATTTTAAATATGTGTGAAAGATGTGTTTCTTAGAATAAATTAATTTTATTTGTTTACTTATAATATATGAGTTAAATATACTAGATGCATTTCATATATATGATTACCTTCAATAAAGATCTACTAATTAATTAAAAAACAAAGTTAATCTTTTTAGTCAATGGCCCATATGCACGCATATGTACATAATACAAGTAATATAAAAAAATTAAGCCAATTCCTACTTTTTCCCCCTATATTGCAGAAAGTCCATTATAAATAAAGTTGAAATTTTCCTCTTACATCTGGAGCCATCTATTGCCATCTACAGCCATCATCTATAAGCCATCTACATGCAACTTAAATCTAAGAAAACCTAAAACTAATTAATTTAATTTAATGAATGAGTTAATATATGAAAAATTGTATTAACATCAAGTGTCATCCACTACAGGTTTCAAACAATGTATTTGAACTTGAGTAGATGAATAAAAAGTATTTTATTAAAGATTGAAAATTTGAACAAGATATATAGAGGGAGAGTGTGAACTAATAATAGGAATTGAAAAAGACATGCAACGGAAAAAGAAAATTTCACCTGATTAAAATTCAAGCGCGAAAAATCGAATGCCATACTCTAATTGCATTGCGAATGCCATAAAATGTTTCATTTATTTTTTTATTAATTTCTTTGATGTGTCTAAATCGTAATAACAAATAAAAATAATTTATTTTTAAAAATACACCATTTTTGACTTAAATTTAAAATCTAAAATTTTTTATCTGCTGTATTTGAATTGCCATTCAAAGTTCTGTACAGTTTACAATTTGAGCTTGAAATCCCATTTTCTTCTGATTAACTCTTTAATTAAAATGGATCCAGAGACTTTTCCACATTAATTACATTGCACACAGAACAGAGCGAGAGAGAGAACTAAACTGCATGGCGAAAAAAAAATAAAAGAAGGGGGAACCATTGAAAAGTTAGCACTGAAGAGTCAAGAAAACTTTATTTCCCTGCCTGTTTTTCACCCTCTTTCTTTCCCTGGTAATTCCTAGACAAAGAACTATACAGAACAGAAGTGAAAGGATTTGGTCGAAAAAAAGGTTCTGAATTAGATTACCCCAGCAAAAGGGAACCTAGAGGACAGGTGGACTGAAAATTTAGCTGATAAATTGGAAGATTTTTTAATTTCGGGGGACACAACGCTAATGAAATTTTCTCACACTAGTCCATTCCAGAAAGTTCTTTTTTTCCTGCACTAAGTGTATTCGGCGATCTTTAATTTCTTCTTGTTTTTGGTTAGTTTTCTGGTTACTGTCTTCACTACCTCATCGCTCCTAATTTGATGAATTACTCGGAGTTTTTATGCATGAGGTATTAATTTGAATCCTCTGATGCTAATGTCTTTGATTTTGGAAGGTAGTTAAGAACCGCTCACTGCATACAAAAAAGAAATCTTGAAGTAACCAATTCAGAAAAATTAACCAAGTCACATTTTTGTGTCTGCAGTTGCATTTCTTTTAGGTATATACTGAAATTATTGTTTCTGACTAGATTTTCAGAATATTACTTTAATATACAGAAAATGACAAACTCCCAAAATATTTGCAGAAATGAGAACTAAGTCACCACCAATTATTTGGACAAACATAATAATATACCACAACTCCATTGTTGTATTATATTTAATTAAGAAGGATGTTTACATTAATTTGTTTAATTTATTATTATTATGTATTAATTTATTATTAATTAAAAGATTAATTGGAAATGCTTTATGTTACATAAATTGGAAATGTTTTATTAATTATTGATTTTTGATGTGTCTAAATTACATTTACATTTAGAACATATATTATAATAACAAATAAAAATAATTTATTTTGAAAAATACACTATTTTTTATTTATATTTAAAATCTAAATCATTGTATTTTTTATCTAATTATATTTGAATTTTTATGTTCAATGCCATTCAAAGATCAGTGGAATTCCCACGTACAGTTTGAAATCCCATTTTCTTCTGATTAACTCTTTAATTAAAATGGATCCAGAGACTTTTCCACATTAATTACATTGCACACAGAACACAGAGAAAGAACTAAACTGCATGGTAGAAAAAATAAAAAGACGGGGAACCATTGATAAGTTAGCACTGAAGAGTCAAGAAAACTTTATTTCCCTGCCTGCTTTTTTCACCGCTTTCTTTCCCTGGTAATTCCTAGACAAAGAATTATACAGAACAAAAGTGAAAGGATTTGGCGCGAAAAAGGTTCTGAATTAGATTACCCCAGGAAAAGGGAACACAGAGGACAGGTGGACTGAAAATTTAGCGGATAAATTGGAAGATTTTTAATTTCGGGGACACAACGCTAATGAAATTTTCTCACACTAGTCCATTGCTGAAAGCTCTTTTCCTACACTAAGTGTATTCGGCGATCTTTAATTTCTTCTTGTTTTTGGTTAGTTTTCTGGTTACTGTCTTCACTACCTCATCGCTCCTTATCTGATGAATTACTTAGATTTTTTATGCATGAGGTATTAATTTGAATCCTCTGATGCTAATGTCTTTGATTTTTGGAAGGTAGTTAGGACCACTACCGCATACAAAAATAAATTTTGCAGTAACCAGTTCAGAAAAATCAACCAAGTCACATTTTTCTGTCTGCAGTTGTATTTCTTCTTGGTGTAGTCTGAAACTATTGTTTCTTACCAGATTTTTAGATTTTTACTTAAATATAAAGGCCATGATAAGACTTCCAAAAATAATTGTAGAAATGGAAATTAAGCCACCACAAAATATTTGGACAAATATAAAAAGATATACCATAACTCCATCGTTGAACTATATTTAATTAAAAAAAAGTCGTTGCATGTTTACATTAATTAAAAATGCTTAATTTATTATTATTATTTATTAATTTATTTTGTGTGCCTAAATGACAAATAGCAATCTAATTCATCATTATTTTGAACAACAAATATCTCTAATACACAATGGTATTTAAACAAAATAAAAAAAGATAAATTTCACAAATGCTTTTGTCAAAAAAGTGAAATATTTAGTTTCCGCTAAAAATTTTAACTGAAGAGAATATAAAAAATAAAAATCTGTTAATAATTTCGATACTTTTATTTTTGTAATTTTTTCGTTTTATTTAACCATGACATATTACTTATAAATTGCAAAATCTTTTATTTTTATACTATGTGATGAACCAGTCATCCAGATTACCAGATATATAATACTAAGCATTAAATATTAAACAATAATTCTCTGAAATATAAAAATTAGGGTAACTTCAAGTAACACTTATAAGAAAAAGGTTTCTAAAGAACCTCATTTAATTTTACGATAAATTATATGCTTTTTTATCTTCATAGAGAAGAAATTCCTGGATATTTGTAACTCTATAGATTCTTTTTCATATATAGTAACTCCATAAATCAAAATTACTTTCAATGCCTTTTGAGGCGAGATTTATTTTTAATTTAAATTCGATAATAAATTATGCTATATAATTCTATTTTAGGGCTTATCGCATATTTTTCAAGATTTATGACGTATTATTCCATATATTTCTATTAATCTATAGACATACACATATAAAGTTATAATATCTGTAGTGTAAATAAAGTATATTAAATATATGTTCTAATTCCTTACTAGATTTGTTATCAAAATTACCTAATATATACATAATTGAAACATTGATGAAACCATAAAGTCCTTTTTTCAATTCCTTCTATTGGTTCGCATTCTCCCTAAATATATCTTGTTCAAATTTTCAATCGTTAATTAAATATTTTTTATTCATCCACTCAAGTTCAAATCAATTTTTTTGGACTTGCAGTGGATGACACTTGATGTTTTTTCAAATATTAATTCATTAATTAAATTTAATTAATTAATTTTTTTACATTTAAGTTGCATGTATCCAATAATAGATGGCGCCAGAAATAAGAGGAAAATTTCAACTTTATTTGTAAATGGCTTTTATGCAATATTGTTAGTGAAAAGAAAAGTAGGAATTGACTTTAAATATTTTTTTATATTAGAGAAATATTTAGCAGATTCAACTTTATCCAGATTGCACATATGACCTGGTATATTGTACCCTCATTTTCCAGCTCAATTTTTGAAACTTATTTTAAATTATTCTCATTTGTGGCTTCTCATGTATCTATCAGCTCCTTGAACCCAATAAAAAGAAGTTTCCAGTTTTTGGATTTATTGTGCCCCCTGTGGTATAGACACGGAAGCTTTTAGTTCAATCTTCTTTGCTTTGTTGTGAGCTGTGTTTGTTGTTTGCTGTGTGTTACTTTCTTTGAGATGAAAACCTTTCTCCAATAGGTTCTCTTTCTTTTGATGTTACCTAATATAGGCCCCACCTTATACTAGGTAACATAAAAAAAAAAAATATTGTTAAAAATCACTATTTTAAATTGTATTTAAGTAGTAATGTTAAATGTAGCTTTTAAAAAATAAATGATTGTTAAGTTATACGTATATGGAACTCTTCACGACATTTTCTACGTGATACTGAGTACATAAAAGAAAACAACTCTTTATTATTTATTAAATCATGCAACTGTTTTACAATCATTACTTCCAAGGTAAATAGCACATATAGATATAAATAATTCATAAGAGGACGTTTTAATTTATGTATTAAAATGCAATTTTTTAAGATAAAAGAATATTTAGTAAAATTTCATTTCGAAATTTTTTGTCTAGCATGGTTTCCTTTATAGCTATTCCAAAAATTTATTGCAAATGTTTTTAAATTTCTTTCAGCCATATTTGTTTTAAATCAAATTTAATAATTGTATTGTAGCAATAAAATATGTTTGGAATCTTCATCTTTATTACTACGATTTTTATAATTAATAAAATAAACCTTTATAAATTATATATTTCCAATATGAAACAATTTTTTTTCGTGATGGAGGTAAGAATGTTTCCTGTATTTCCACATCAGTAAATCACGTGGACCAGCATTAAAAACATTATATATGTATCATAATTATCTATAACACAGATGCAAAGACTTATGAAAAGCGCTAGAAGCACATGTTAGAAGCTTTCTATAATACTTTTTATATATATATATATATATATACATATATATATTCTTTGTTAATGTTTTCTCTTTATTCCATTCTCTTTTACACAGTTAATATTAAATTGATTTAGCAGATCTAATGCTTCACTTAGTATAAAATTATGGGGGGCTGATGTCTGAGTGACTGGCCCTTGGTGCCACAAATTCCAGGTCCGAGTTCCTGAGGTCCCAAGGATCGGAAACCATTTTTAATCTGTAGGTCCCAATCTAATGTGACTACTATTTCTACTACACCCATCTCTGTGTCTACAGCTTAGTTGCCCCTATGCGGTTTTGGAACTGATATGGGTGAGAGAAGTCTGACTGGGCTCCGTGACACTCTTACAGTCATGAGACCGGAACCTACAGATTAAAGTGGATTTCGAACTACTACAAACATCCATGTCATCACCGTAATATTATTGTAGAGTGTTGACTGTACTCCTGACAACCCTGCACCATAAAAAAAAAAAACAACTCTTGTTTTGGTATCTTCCAGTAGACACAGACGGTCATGGTACACATGGAATATAATGCTGGGGAGTGAGTTAGTTAGTATGAAATTCTATGTTTCAATGCTATTCGGCGCTCTAAATGGGAGAGTTTTCTTATTTATCTAAAAGTTTCAATAGTGTTGACCAGTAATGTTGACATATTAGGATAAATCATTAACCACCTGTCAAGTTCCATGGATCGAATGATTATTGTAATACATTTACTAATATTAAACATATATAAATTATATATATTTATATATCATTTATATATTAAACATATTAAATTATTTTAAAAATATTCTTTCAAATTATTTATTTGAATTATAATTATTATAAAATAGCATTGTATAGCTTTAGTATATCATGATTGCAAGATATAACTTAATAATGCTAACTTACATGTTACTTAATGTTACTTGCATGCTACTTAATGTTACTTTTGCATATTTACATGTAATTTACATGTCATTTACATGTAAATAACTGCTGTTATTTACAAACTTACATGTAAATACTTACTAATTAAATATTATTTTAAAATAATTTAATATGTTTACATATTAAGTTGCATATTACATGTAATATGCAACTTACTAAATGTTATATGTAATAAGTAACATAAGTAAGTTAAGTTATTTAAGTTAAGTAAGTTAACCGTGTAACTCTCTGTCTTGGACCATTTCTCTGATTTATATCATGAAGCAAAACTATGACAAAAAGCGCCCACAATACAGCGTGACATGGAGTACCTGAGTTGTCGATTAAAATACAGTAGTAGTTGAAGATTATATCATAGGATTTAATATATTTTGTAGGCAATACCTAGATCTCAAATCAATATGCTAAGCAACACTTCAATTAAATCGTTATTAAAAATTCAAATCCATAGATTATATTTTACAATAAATAATTTAACCAGATATCAACAAGGACGCAAATATAAAACATATGAAACAATACCATGTTCCGTATGACAGTGACAGAGATATAGACCAGAGAGACAAAAAAAATGTTTCACACCTATGACCATTTCTCGATTTATATCATCAAGCAAAAACTATGACCAGAAAAAAACCTCCACAATAAAGCCTGACGGAGTACCTGAGTTGTCGATTACACTTGCTGTGGTGCAATCACCTAGCCTCAATTTTCTGCCTGAATTCTTTGGGATTGGAGGCTGCAAGAAAGTATGAAAGGAAATTTTTCAAAGCGTTCTTTCGAGATCTTCCCCCCTTCCCCAAGACCCTTCTAGCTTACTCATCCATTTTTTTTTCTTGTTCATATGCCCTCATGCGCAAATTTATCAAGAGAGAAAATTTTCGGTGCCTTAACACTGGGACGAATTTGCGGAGGTTGCCGAGTTTCTTTGTCATTATCACTTTCTTTACGTGTCGCCATTTTTCAGCATTACCTCGTCGGGGAGCGTATAAAAATTCGAAAAGTGAAGACCCTTTTCCGGTTTTGGGTGCATCGATACGTCGTGATCCGGGAGTGATTTTTTCCGGATAGGCTCGTAAAAAATACAACTGCACACTTTGGAATACACGGGTATAAAATATTCGGGATAGAATAGGG
>BPLR01013930.1:0-54966 GCA_021605095.1 Caerostris extrusa
TTACGTATTGCTGCCAAAGTAGTGAAAACCAATGTATTAAAAAAATACATAATGCATTCATATTCAAAAATTAACTGTCGAAAATTATGAGAAAAATTAACTTTGATTTTAAAATAATATTCTTGTGCAAACAAATATTGCACTAGTAAAATAATAATTTTTAATCTTTTAATTTTTTTATTTCATTTACATTTCTATATTTAATTTTTAGTGTTATATATTTCTCGATAATGTGCGTTTAGTGTACCATTATTATTCTATTACTTATGTTTACATGCAAGAATAATAGTAAACACACTAATAATAATCCATTATGTTTCCATTTTTACACTCCAAAATGTCTAAATTTTATATAAGGTTGTATAATTTTATATGCACCCGCGGAGTTATGATGATTATTTCTAAAGTGACCCGCAACATCATTTGGGTTGGCCACCCCTGATTTAATCGAACGTACTACGAGCAACTAAACGATCTCACATTGAAATTTATTAACCGTTGCAGTTGTCATTGTTAGTTAAATATTTTATTTCTTTATCTCCTTATATTATAATTTTTGTGTCCAATAATTCTTGACACCCTATGTAATTTAAAAATTATCTCAGAAATCTTTTATCAACCTTTCTAAGCTAACTAATCCTTAGCGTTTTTAAAATTGAATTTAAATTTTCTTTTCCTAACTACAACACGATAATATTCTATGCAATTGAACCAATACGTTTCTCCTAATTTTATATTACACCATTTAAATAAAACACGCTGTTCCAACATGTTTAACGAACATTACATCTTCGAGATGGTAATTTTTATTTGTTTATTACGGTAGGAATGTTACACCGTAGCAAACGATCGTCAAATATCCGCTATAAACAGAAAATCTCGTATCGGAAAAGAACGTTCCATTTTTTAAATGAAATCACATTTCCCTCGTATTTTAATCGAACTTGATTATTCAAATAATACCTGTATTCATCTGTGGAGGGTTTTAGTCCAAAAGAAATCGTGATTAGAAATTGCTTTTACAGAACGATGCTGCTTATCTACTTAATTAAAAAGCTTGGTGACGATACTAATATTTAATCGAACTTGCTACGAGCAATCAAGGGGTCTCACATTGAAATGTATTAACCTTGTAGTTGGTATTGTTAGTAAAGTATTTTATTTCCTCTTCTTTATAATTTTTGCAAGTTCAATAAATCCTGAACACCTTCGTGGTGTAATTTAAAATTATTCTTGAATTTATCTTTAGAATGAATTAACAAAAGGGTGATAAAATATTCGAATGCATTTTAAAATTCGAATTTAAATTTTCTTTTCCTAACTACAACACGATAATATTCTATGCAATTGAACCAATACGTTTCTCCTAATTTACATTACACCATTTGGAAATAGGAATAAAAACACGCCAAGTTCCAACATGTTTAACGAACATTACATCTTCGAGATGGTAATTTTTATTTGTTTATTACGGTAATAGGAATGTTACACCGTAGCAAACGATCGTAAACACATCCGCCATAAACAGAAAACCTCGTACGGAAAAGAACGTTCCATTTTAAATGAAGCTATTATTTCCTGGTAAAGCTAGTCAGGTCGAGTTGAGTTGCTAAAGAGCCGCCAAAGGAAAATTGGCCAGCGGTAATTTGAGAGGTGTACCTCGCCATCTTTAGGAAGCCACGCAATGTGAATTATCGTCTGCTAGCAAGCAGCCTTTACTTTCGTTTCTCCCCTTTGACCTCTAATTTTAAGCTGACGAATCGGTAACCCACGCTTTTTTTTTTTTTTTTTTTTTAGTTCTTTACCAGGTGTTTGATTCTTTCCCATATTTTTTCCCCTTTCAATCGCAAAAAAGTGGAACATTTATTTGCATAGGATAAAAATCTCATTAACATGAAGCTGTGCATTGTTCTTTTTCGTTCGAAATTTTACTTATGATGATTAATGGTTTAAGAATAGAATAGAATAGAATGCTGATGAGTTAGAAGGGTTTTGAGCCATTGAGGTTTTAGTATTTGTTTTGTTTCGTTATTTAAAGAATGATTAATGTCGTATGATTGAAGCCGTGTTATTTGAAGAATATATCTGTAGTCTGTACATTTTCATCAGTAGAACATATTTGTATCACTAATTCATCATTTTTTAATGAGACATACATTTTTTTTTAAAGTAAAAAATGCTCTGAATTAAAAACGTCCATTATTCATTAAGTTGCCAATATAAAAATCAAACTTTTACGTTAGCACGACATTTTGTGTTAATTTTTAACTTTTGTAACAAAATAATGATAAAAAAATTATTATTATTTATTTAATAGAATATTAAGTTAAATGAATAAATATTTTTTTTAAAGATGTCTGCATATTTTTTACAGATTTTTTATTTTATTCTTATATTTATTTTTGATTTTATTTTTATTTCAATTAGTTAATAAGGAGCCTGATGCCCGAATTAATAGCGTTCCCGGAGCACGCGGGGCCAGCTGTGGTTTCGGGTTCGAGGTCCTTCTGAAATGCCATGGATGTTTGTTGCCAGTAGGCACGGCCTTGGCCCACCATGGGGCTGTTGCGCTAATGATGTTGATTATGAGCTTCTTAATAAGGGGCCTGATGGCTGAGTGATTAGTGTTCTGGCGCTCGGTAGCACAGGTTTGATTCGAGTCCTGGCTTTGCCGCGGATATTTGTAGTGGTTCGAAACCATTTTAAACCTTAGGTCCCGGCTCCATAGGAATGTAAAAGTATTAGGCTTAGGGCCTATAAAAGAAACCATCTTTAATTTCGAAATCTGCCAGTAAGCAGACGGCTTTGCACACCCCACAATGGGGCTATTGCGCCATTGAAGAAGAACTTTAATAAAACGGATTATTTTTAAAGTGGATTAGGTATTACCAAAAAAATTATGTTTAAAAATTAATGAATAAGATTTACTAATCATTTTATAATAACTTCTTAAATTTTTTTTAAATCGGTTTGATTGCAAAAATAATATAAAGATTAATTTTTAATTGTATTAAATTATTTATCTTGCTATTTAATTAAATATTGAAAAGTCTTCCTTTAATAGCTTCATATAAGTTTTTTATTAAAAAGAATAAAATATAATATTTGAAAGGGAAAAAAGTCTACCGTTCTCATTCTCTTGCGAAAGCTTCTGATCAAAAATCCCTCAATAATTCCCTACCACCAATCCTGAAAGTCACGACTGATATCCATAATTAGCATTCGTATCCGAATCTCCAGCAGATTTACTCTACTTGAGATCTACTTTGTCATTCTTTTGACATGATTAGGGAAAAGCAAGGAAACCATAATGATACATAATGATTCTTTTGTAACTCAAAATGAAGACAACTCTATTTTCGCACGTCAATAAGTTATTGGTAATGTTATGATTGAGCAATTCAGATAGGGGAAAAATTAGAAGATTAAATTGTTGGACATGCAACAGATTATTTTACACTCAATACTAAAAACGTGCAAGAATTCTTTTTTGTTTGGATTGATTTTGATTGAGTTATTAATATTTTTGTTTTAGTTATTTATTTTAATAAATTTATTTTTGAGTTCACATATATACGACTTTCTCATGGTATATTTTCACCCGCTTTTTTGTATAGTTTTTACAGATATATGTCTAAAACCTAACAAAAGAAAATTTTAAAACATGGAACAAATTCTGAAAAAAAAACAACGTACACTAGAATAATTTAAAGATATTAAGAAAATTTAAGATATCTATTTACAAAATATATCATGGGAATTTTATAACAGAAACAGAACCAACAATTTAAGAATAAAATATAAAACAGAAGCAACAAGAGTAATTTGAGAGTAATTTTCGTTCTTAAATTCTGAATTCATTCATTCTAATTTAAGAATTTTCATTCGTATTTTAAAGTAATTTTTCTTAATTACGAATTACTAATTTATATTCTTAAATTACTCTTGTTATAGTTCTAAATTATTTATACTAGAATAACAAGAGTAATTTAAGAATAAAATAGTATAATAGAAATATTATTATGGATAGGAATAAAAATGGTAACCGACATATTTTCTTTATCATTCCTTGTAAATGAAATAAATATTTTTTGATTTAATTTAGAAAAAAGAATAAATTCTTTTTTTTTAATTTTTATTAATTTTTGACATATTTCTTAATTATCTCAAATATTACCGTAAAATATTTAATATAATATAAAATATATCTGATATATTTTTTAAAAACAGACCAGAATTAAGTTGATAGTTGTATTGTTTTCTTATGTCAAAATCACATTGTTTTGTTATCATAAAATAATTGAACTGCGTTATTCCACGATATGAATCAGTTTTATTAGTTTCATGGATGCTTTTAGATGCATCATAAAAATAATATGAACTAGGGCCTGCAATATATAAAGAAAGTTAACATCACAGATCTGCTAAAACCGGCCTTCATATGTTATACCAATAATAATCAATTATTTTTGCACCTTTAAAATGAATTCCGAAGGAAAATCGCAGTATATTGTCTTGCAGACTATGAAATGTTCTCAAGAAAAATGTACAACTACAAATGATGCTCAGAAATAAAAGAAACAATAAGTATATACAATACAGAGAAATAATATGGAAAAGTAAAAAAGAAATTTAATATCACAGACAAATTCATTTTATATTGAAGTAGCTATTATGATATATTTAAATCAATTTATACCTTTTAAGAGAAATTAGTCACAGTATATTTTGTTGCGTATGAAATGCTCACAAGAAAATAATAATTGCTAAATAATGTTCAAGAAATAAAAGGAACAGAAAATTAAGGAAATCAATAAAGAAAGTTAAATTTTCAAAATATAAGAAAGAAAGCTAAAATTGCTGACAGAAGTTATATAGAAGTAAAAATAATTAACAGGAATAATAAAGACATATTTTATCATTAAGAATAAGTTAGTGAATGATCCTTCAATTTTGCATACAAATTATGTTTTAATATGTTTTCAACATACAGTGGAGCACAAATGTTTTAAAATGTTGCTATTTTAATAAAAAAATAATCAAAAATAATGAAATATAAATTAAAAACATTAAAACGATTGACTGATTTTTAAATACATTTGATAAAATTTCTTAATACAGTTCTATTTTATTATTATTCTTTTCAAGGTGTCTTATAAAATTCTCCATATTTTTAAATTGGATACAGCATTTTACCTTTAAAGATTTTTTTGTCAAAAAAAGATCATCCATAATTTCATAAACACGCTCAAACTGTTTAGACATAAATGTATACAAAATAACCTCAACACCAGATCGTCACGATCTCACAGAACCAAACAAGCATTCGAGGTCGGATTTTTATTTCCACCTGCGATGGGGCAAAAGTCACAAGGTCAAATTTACACTACCGTTTTCTCACACAACAATCCATGGCGGTTGAGCATATTTCACCGAAATTAAATTCATATTCGTAAATAGTTTTAATTGCAGAGGTGGACATTCATTAGCTCTCAGATGAGTGATAGTTAAAGCTTAGAAAGATCGTGAGCGACTACGCCTGTTCTTTGAAGAATTCGATTCCGCCGACGATTTTTTAAAAAAAAGTTATGTTGCTTTTAGTGGCAGCTCCGCACGCGAATCGAAGAATGGGAAAATAAAGAGTTCTATTTTTTTGCTTTTGTTTGTTTTGTTTCTTTCCTTTCTTGACATGTTTATTAGAAGATAAGTATTTTAAATGTTTTTAATTTTAGAAGATAATGAAGCAATATTTAACTTATGAGCAGCAATTAATCATAATAGTAAATACTTTAAGTACAAAAAATTTATAGAGTTGCTTACATATTTTTCTTTTTTCTCTTTTTTTTTCACTTTTTCAGCCACTACTAATTAATTCCAAATTCAACGAAGTTTATAGTGTTTCACTCATTATTGATAAATAATTTTTAATTAATAATAATATTAAAGATTATTATTACTTAAAAATTATTTATTAAATAAATAATTTTAATTAATAATAATAAATAATTTTTAGTAATTTCTAATAATAATAATAATTAATAATCTAATATTAACTATAATAAATAAAAATCGATATTCAAATATTATATAATCGATTGATATATATAATCGATATTTAAATAAATATAAATCTATAATTAATCATTATTAAATAATTTTAAAATTTTCATATATTGTTACTGAAAATTCTGCAATCTTTAAATCTAATAATTAAGCAATTTTAATCAACTAAATACCAACTTTTCAAGTAGATATCAATTAATACCATCTTCCTCTTTTATAACTCTATCTTAAGTGCATTGAAAAAAAAATCATAAATACATTACTAATATTAGAGCATACCGTAGAACGTTAGCTTTTTCTCTAGCGCATGCTCATAGGAAACATTATTACAGATACGCATGCGCAATTTCCTATGAGCATTTGAGGAAAAGTGACGTCCAAAATACTGCAAAACATTATTATTAAAAACCTTCGAAGTATAGAAAATACAGTATTTCCTGTAAATAAATGGAAAACTCGTAATTTTATTGAAAAAGCGTAATAACTTGTGAACTATACAGGACAAAGATAATAATTTATTACTAATGATGACTTAATTAACACAAAAGGAAAATTTGCAAGACAATCGGGGATGAATGGAACAAATTGAGTGGAAAAACTCACAAAAAGAGGCTATTGCCAATTTTAGATACGGATAAACTGGACATAACTGCCTGGCCGAATATCTAATCAAAATAAGGATTGCGAACTCTGATATATGTGCTTTATGTAAGACAAAAAAAATGAATAAGGCCCATCTACTTGTTTGGCTCGGGACTGGACTTCAAACTTACAACAGAATGGTGATTTGTGTACTCTTTACTGGAGGGCCAGAGAAAACATGTCCTGATCACACGGAATTTTATTAGGGTGCTTCTAGCTTTTTAAATTTTTATCCTTAGAACATTTAGCTTGTTTTTGTTGTTTGGGGCCTTTTGGTCGTTATTGCTAAGAATGGTCTTTTGCCTTTGTAATTTTGGTTTGTTTATGTGCTCTTTTTATTTCTACGTAAGTGGCCAAATTTGTATGGATTGAGTTCCATTAAAGCCTCAGGTAACAATAACAACATAATAATAACTTGCGATTCATTTTAAATTCATTACAAACTAAACTTATTTCAAATACCCAAATTATGGACTGACTATTTTAAATCATCTCTTAAAATATTTAAAATTAACGTAAATGATACATTTTATCAAAAAATATAAAATTTTCCAATTCTGATGCTGTCTTTTACCACCACACAACACCTCCACGCTCATAAACGTAACATCGCCACTTTTATATTTTCTGTTCCTATCAAGTTCTTTTAATTAAATTGCTTATTTTTTTTCTCCCTCTGTACGGCCATCCAAGCCAAAAATGTTGAACTTGTTCTCATTCCCACACAGGACAACATTCCAATAAGATATGGGTTTATGCATCAGAGATTTCGTGTTAGCGACTTGAGTTTCTTGTTTTTACTCTCACAAATTTTTTTTTTTCTGGCAAAACACTTATCTAACCAGCTAAATGGATCTGTGGTTGAACATTTTTAAGGAAATTGATTAAGAATATTGCAGAAAAGTTTTACAGCGCTTAATTGATTGGATGCGGCCTGATAGCAGATAGACTAGCGCTCTGGCCTTTGGTACCATAGGCTTCAGATACAAATCCTGGCGTTGCCATGGATGTTTGTTTGTGGTTAGGAATCCACGTTAGTCTGTAGGTCCCGGTATGTTTAACCCTGGTGTGCCCAAAATGACCATAGAGCAACAAACGAAATGTATACCAGCGTGAAGGCCGTCTTTACCAAAGTATCTCATATCTGATTGGTAGATGTCAAATTATTTTTATGCATAAGGCAGGTTTCAGTTATGCAAGTTGACAATGTCTTATTTAGGTTGGGCTATTTAGACCAGGACCTACTGTTTAACGTGGTTTCAGAACCACTGCTACTACTACAACAACCCCACACCACATCACTGTACCTAGATCTCAGTTGCCCATTTACAGTTTAGGAATGATGTGGGTAAGAAGAAATCTGTTTGGGCTCTGTGACGCTCTGCAGGCCATGTGAAACCGGGACCTACAACTTAAAGTGGATTCCGAACCACTGCAACGTCATGGCCCCGCCGGGGTTCGAATCCCAAAACCTGTGGTACCGAGTGCCAAAGCGCTAGCTACTCGGCCATGAGGCCCCGATTACCGAACTGCTAACAAACATCCATGCCACCGCCAGTATTCGAATCTGAAGCCTGTGGTACCAAAGGCCATAGCGCTAGCCAATAGGCCATCAGGTCACCCTATTAACCGGGACCTACGGTTTAAAGTAGATTCGAACCACTACAAACATCTGTGGTACTGCCGGGCTTCGAACCCGAAGCATGTGGTATCGAGATCCAGAGCTCTAATCACTCGATCATCTGGCCCCTCTAATACTCTAATAAACATTAATGAATTACTACTTTATCCTAAAGTATCCGGTGTTGAATTACTATAGAAACATTTTTTTATCATAATAAAAATTAAAACCTAATTTTTATTGATGAAACTGATCAAAAAAACCTTTTTTTTTATTGGAACTTTATCAAAATCAAATTAATTTCTGCTTCAATCACTCAAAAATAAATAAATATATAATATAAAAAATAAACGTCAATGAATATGATCCAATTTACCAAGCCTGTTGTAATCTTATAATTATCTGATGTGCAATTATAACGCTTATTTATCACAAGCTCAAATCAAGTGTAAAGCAAATGCAATGGCCTTTATAAGACGAACAAGTATATTCAGATTGCAGTAGCTGATACAATTACTAAATTGACTATTACACAAGCGATAAGAAAAAAGAAACTTGTTAGTCATTCGATGCCCGAGCCTTGTGGAGAGCTTTCTGATGTATCTGATTAGAAGGGTTAGAATTTGACCCTTACCTGATCAGTTACCAATTTAACACATGGCTGATTAGAAGAACAAAGTATGAAAAGATTGTTGGTGGCGGAATCTTGCTTTCTCTCTCTCTAAATTGCCCCTTCAGGTTAGAACAGGGGTGGCCAACCCAAATGATTTTGCTGGTAACTTTGGAAATGCATCCCTAACTCTGCAGTCTGCATATAAATTATATATCCTACTACTGTGTCCAAAAAGTAAGATCAGTTTTCAATTTAAAATTCCCGGGGCTTATGGTATTTTTTTTTTTCTTTTTAGGTTGCTGGTACTGTTTTTGACATCAGTGTGAATTAACATTATGTTACATAACATTATGTTCTAAAGTTTTGTTAACGTTATGTAATAATAATAAATGATGACATGGCTCAAAAATGAAATTACTACAAAAACTTTCAAATATGTCTGCTAAAAAAAAAATAAGCAAATGTAATAGAAAAGTATTAAAATGCATTTCGTTAGCAATATTTATTAATTTAATAATTCTAACAGATAGTTTAATCTTCTCATTAGAAGGTTTAATTTTTATTTCATATTTATATTCTACTAGTTGTTATGCGATCTTGAAAATTTGCAATTTCTAAGCAGGTCTGAAATTAAGCCATCACAGTTAAGATTTATGTGACCTGTATGCAATACATGAAATTAAGATTTGGCATTCTGTTATGGTTGTTGTTATTCTGAATGTACTACTGTGTCCAAAAAGTAATTTAAATTTCCCGGGTATATGGTATTTAATTTTTTTTTTTCTTTTTTAGGTTGTTGGAACTGTCCTTGAAATTTTACTTCAAAATATTCATTAGTGTTTGAGTTACGCTTGGTTTTGTGAGACGCTAAAAGTGATTCCGGCGATTTTTGAAATGTCTGAATTAATTGAGCAAGAACTTGCATTCAATTTTGTTTACGGACACGTAGAGAATGTTGCAGAAGGCATTCCTATATCGGAAAAAAATGTTTAGAAGTGGTAAAAACAGTTCAAAGAAAGCAGAGAACGCGTTGAAGACGAAGAGCCCTATGGTCGACCACCACCCTCAACCGATGAAGCTCTCGTCCAAAAAACTAAAATTTTGGTGCTTGTAAACCGTCGATTTAGAATTAGAGACCTTACTGATGATGTTGGAATTTCAAAATTCCATTTAAAATAATGTGTTGGGCCTCAAACGCGTCAAATCTTGATTGTTACCGAAAACGATTAATGCGCCAGCTCGCACTGCATTGATTCTTCACGACTTTTTTCGCCAAAAATGAAACCCATAACGTTCCACAACCACCGTATTCACCTAATTTAGCATCCTTCTACTTCTGTCTATTCTCTAAACTCAAAAGACCACTCCGAGGACACCGTTTCGAGTCGATTGAACAGGCATTTCAAAAATCGCCGGAATCAGTTTTAGCATCTCACAAAACAAAGCTTAACTCAAGCACTAATGAATATTTTGACGTAAAATTACACACACAGATGTCAAGGTCAATGCCAACATCCTAAAAAAAAAAAAAAAAATGAAATATCATATGCCCGGGAAATTTAAATTGAAAACTGGTCTTACTTTTTGGACACAGTAGTATATTAGACTGAGACCCAATATAGACGTACTTTTGGAGTGAAAAATTGAAATATAATGAGTTATTATCATTATTATGTGTACTATTACTCTTACATATAAACATGGATAATATAATAATGATACTAAACGCACATTGTAAATAATTATATAACACTCAAAATGAAACATAAAAAATACATAAATATAAACGAAATAAAAAAAAAAGAAATCATTAAAAAATATTTATTTTACTAGTGCGATATTTGTTTCTCCACTAGCATCCGTTATTTTAGCTTTTGCAAATCGATCTCAATTTGGGTATTTGCACAACGTAGTAGGAGTTGCAGGTTAGCATCCGTTATGTTTGAGCGTGTTTTGCGTTTTGCCAATTTCATTTTCAGGCATCCAACACCAAGGTAAGTGTCTGTGTTTGCCAGCTGCATTAGAAGGAAAAAAAAAAAAAAAAGATTCGCAGGTATAAATTGAACCATATAAGCGCTAACATCTTTTTGAGCCAGATTTTACAAATTGGAAAATTTCTCTTTTGTGACGTGTTATAAAAATCTATTCTTGATTCTGATGTTTCAAAAATGTGTTTTAATTCAATATTGCATTGTAAGTCAACCAGTTTTTAAAAAAATTTTTTTGCATATTTGATGTAATTGTTACATTTTGATTTCTTAAATTCTTTCAACAATGGAAAGTGGAGAGCGTTATTAATTTTCAATTTCGCAGCACACAAAACGAAATCAAAAAGCAAATTTTTACTTGAAACTGAGAGTCTGGTTTGCTCTGCTATCAACAGGCTATATAATCGTGAAAATTGCACAATCGTACAGATATAAAAAGTGAGAGTTCCCAAACAATCAGCAAAAAAAGGATTATTAAAAATTATCACTTAAGTAAAACAATTTCATGACTGAAAATAGGCTGCATAAAGACATCTATAGAGAAAAGGAAATTTAAAAGCGACCTACTTCAACCGAGTTTCATGTTTGTTGTGGTGTGCTCTATGCATCAGTATCACTCATCGGAGTTTTAGTATTAGCATCACTCATTGAAACATTTAATGAAGAAAACATGAGCAGAGAAACAAACATTCAAAGTTTTTATTTGAAAAATTTAAGTTGATGAAAATATTTGTGGGATTATTCTTTAAAAATATTTAATTTTATGTTGAAATAAAATATTTTTATATTTAATTGATTTGATCTTATAGATTAATCGATCGAACCTAATCAGTCAGTTTCTTAAATAGAAAAAAATATGGAGGTAAAAATCGAATATTTCATGTATTATGTACATAAATTAATAGAGAAAAATATAGACTTTTTCTATTTTAAAAAGCTGTTAAATTGTTTTCATTATTGAAAAAATTATTAATTTATTTAATTTATAAAATTTTAATTATACAGACATAGTTTATATTAATGATTATAATTTTTTTCATGGCACTAAAAAAAAATCTGAAAAATAATTTAATTCTTATAATTAATTATAAATCCCATATGTAATAATTTTTATTAGATAATTAGAAATTGAAAGGTAATTTATAATAGTTAATCGATTAGTTAAAAAGTAATTTAGATAATAGTTTGTCAATTCGTTTGATGCCCAGCTTTACAGGAAAAAAACTTTGGTAGTCTTGATTAGAAAGTATGAGCGTTTGACCTTCACATTATCATCTGCTAGTTTACATGATGGATTAAAATCACAGAAATATAGTAAAAGAAAAACTACTGTTTGCTGTATCTTTCTTTTTCTAAATAGTTTCTTCAGATTAGAAGACACTGGGAGTGGTTTTAAGATAATTTAATTTGTGTATGATTTCTGGTTGAAGTTTCTTCTTGTTTTTATGTAAGCGAAGAGATTTAAAAACACTGATTAAAAGAATAACGTCAGTAACTTCGAAGAAAGAAAGTTTTATAATGTTTATCTCAAATAAAATAAAATAATATATAAATAAAATTAAATTTAAAAAAAAATCTAATCTATACGGGTTACCTATAAAATTTATAATTTAATGTAAGAACAAAACGCACAACAGCAATCTTAAAAAAATAAATAAAAGCGAATATAAAATAGAATTCCAAACAATTTTCTTTTCTCAAAAAATTATATTTTTATTTTGAAATAAAATTGTTTTTGCTTTCAGGAGATGATATTTTTTTAACAATTTTACATTTAAATATTTAATTACATGATTATTTGTACTTTAAAAAAATTTAAATAAATATTATGTATAAAAAGTTCGTGAAAAAAGTTTAAAAAAAAAAAAAGTATGTGAGAGAAATTTAAAAAAAAATAAATAAAAAATTTAACAGAATACCAAACGATTTTCTTTTCTTGAAAAGTCATTTTTATTTTGAAATAAAATTGTTTCTGCTTTCACCAGACGATTTTTGTAGAAATATTTTACATTATTTAATTACGTAATTATTTGCGTAATTTACGTGAAATAAATTTAAACAAATATTTACATGTAAAAAAAGTATGTGAGAGAAATTAAAGAAATTAATTGAAAAAACACAGAATTCCAAACAGTTTTTTTTTCTTGAAAAACTCCTTTTCATTTTGAAATAAAATTGTCTTTGCTTTTAAACGAAATGTTATGCATTATTTAAAATTTGCGCTTAAATAAATTTAAATAAATGTTATGTATAAAAACTAAAAGAAGTTAAAACAAGTATGTGAGAAATTAAAAAAAAAAAAAAAAAAAATACAGAATTGTAAACGAATTTTTCTTTTCTTGAAAAATCTCATTTTGCACTTTGAAATAAGATTCTTTTCTTTCACCAGACGACTTTTAGAACTATTTTTTATTTAATTATTTAATTGCGTAATTATTTGGTCGTGAAAGAAATTTAAATAAATATTATGCATAAAAAATCTTGAAAGAAGTTTAAAAAAATATGTGAGAGAAATTAAAAATTAATTGAAAAAAACTACAGAATTCCAAACGGTTTTTTTTTTTCTTGAAAAAACTCCTTTTCATTTTGAAATAAAATTGTCTTTGCTTTCACCAGACGATCTTTTATAACTAGTTTACATTATTTAATTAAGTAATTATTTGCTCGTGAAAAAAAAAAATAGCTCGTGAAAGAAATTAAAGAAAAAATTAACAAATAAGAATAATTGAAAGCCCACCAGCATACAAAAACACCACTCCTCAAAACAATATCCATAATTTTTATAAATAAGAATTTGTTATTTTAACTTCTTTATAATTTTCTACGCAAGATTGCTAAACGACATCGGTTATGATAAAGTCAAATTAAATGGTTTATCTATTTACATTATTGTTTTAATTTGACTGAAACTACGTAGAACAGTACACTAAAGGATTTACGACTCCCGAAAAACGACAGGGAGATTCGCTCGTAAGAGAAGAGAGGGTTTTTTTTTTTTCACCTTCAAATTACAGCGAAAAACGAGCATTCAGGCAAATGTTTCAAATCTGGACGCAGCTTAAACAGAAACTTGTTAAATCAAATCAAATGTTTCAAAACGCTAGCCAATTGTCCATTATGCCCGCAAGAGGACTTTTAGGGGGAACTACCCCGCATTTGCATGTCGTAACAAGTAGCAACATCTAGACTAAGTACAAGAATCCGGGTGGTCTCATGGAAGGAGGGAAAGGGAACAGCTTCTGTTGTGATGGAACACCCGTAGGTAGAAGTCTGACTTGTCTCTGTGATGCAGAAGGAGGAGGCAATGCTTCCCGAGAGGACTTTTGGTCTGGTTTGTTGCTCTAATGTCATCTTGCGCATACTTTGGGCTAATTAGTCTGGGACCTAGGGTTTAAAGTGGATTCCGATTCCCTCACAAGCACCCATGCCACCTCAGGTTTCGAACCTGAAACACCAAAGACCAAAATGCTAGCCAATTGTTCCATTATGCCCGCAAGACCACTTTTGCTGGAACTAACCCCGCATTTGCGTACCGTATGGGGAAAACCCGGCAAACTCCCTTCAGGCAATCCGACGTACGAGGCAAGGTGCTGAACATCATAAATGACATCGAGTCTTCTCGCTTTTTGAAACAGTGTCCAGAACAAACCCGCCAGCCAATAGAATCTTCTCCCTAATACTCACCAGCGTAGCACGTTGCCACTGAGCCACGAGTCGGGCCAGACCTATCTGATGTTAGAAAATGTTAGAACCTTCACTTTCACCTGATCGGTCATTTCACATACGAGTTATCAGATTGAACAAAAATGTTTCGAAAATATTCCTTTTCTATAATTGTTACTTGGGTTAAAAGGATTCCTTAAAGTGGTTTTCCAACTATCGGAAAATGGCGGATTTCTGGTTGAAGTCGTTTCTCCTTAAAACTGTGAGTGAAGAGTTTTTAAAAACAGTCATTAAAAGTGTTGTGGCGGTAATTTTCTGAAAAGAATGACTGATCATTTTTATTGAAAATGCAGAAATAATAGCAATGCAGGATTGTTTGTGGATAAAAAAGGTGTTATTTTATATGATTGATGTGGACATGGCTGATTTTCATACTTAATATCTAATCCAAACGCTCTTTAATATCTTCACTTATAAAGATGAAATGCAAATAAGGTTATAAATCTATTATGTGTGTTATGCAAAAAATAGAAGCTGTACAAATCACGCAAATTTTTGATTTTTTAAATTTTAATTTCATTTAATTATTTAAATATTTTTTTTTTTTTAATTTTAATTTAATTTTTTATTTTTTAAGTTTTAATACTTCTTTATTTTCATTTCAAAATTTAAAATAAGTTTAATAAATCAAACGAATTAGATGCTTTTGTACCATTTGATTGTAAATTATTTGCATTTTTGATAACTATAGTTAAATTTTTTTTTATATTTTAAAAGAGCAATAATTAATTTTGGAATAAATTATGTAATGTATCTTAGAAAATATGTATTTTTGAGTGTGTTGTATTTAATTTAGGTGAACTTTCGTTAAAATGTTTTTGGATTGTTATCTAAAATTAATTTGTTGTTGTTGTTTCTTATCCCACTTGGCTGGCCAAGCCCACGAGCCCATACGTACTCATGATTGAAGGGGAAGGAAGCAGCTTCTGTTGTGATGGAGCACCCGTAGGTAGAAGTCTGACTTTGACTCCGTGACGCTCTTACAGTCATAGGAGACCGGGACCTACGGATTAAAGTGGATTCGAACCACTACAAACATCCATGGCACCGCCGGATTCGAACCCGAAACCTGTGGCACCGAGCGCCAGAGCGCTAGACACTCGGCCATTCAGGTCCCAAATTTGTGAATGCCAACGGCACGCGGTGTTCCCAGGTGGTCACCCACCCAAGTACTGACCGCGCCCAATGATGCTTGACTTCGGTGATCTAACAAGAACCGGTATATTCAGCATGGTATGGCCGTTAAAATTAATTTACTATAATTAATCTACTTAAAAATATAAATTTTATATATTTTATAGTTTTGGAATGAGGGTTAATGGTTTGAATACAAAGTGGTAATATTGGATAGTTTTCAGTAAATTCCAGTATAAACAATATTATATATAATCAGAATAAATTAAGAATTCTGCAATTTTCTATAAATTCCAATTCAAACAATATTATGCATTGTATAAATTTACAATTCTGCAATTTTCTATAGATTCCAAATTGGTACATAATCATTATAAATGTAAAAGCCCAGTTTTCTATCAATTCCAAAACAAATAATATTAAATATAAATAATATACATTTGTAATTGAGCTTCCTCCACACACTGACAATAGCGCCCCCCTGTGGTGTTCAGGAGAAATGGTCAGTACGCCCCGAGACTCACCCGAGAAGAAGTACAACGCAATTTGCGTTCCCACTGAGAAATGTTTTTGCTTATAGTCTCTCATCCCGAGAGGAAATATATTTAGCGTATTCTGGCATATTGGTTGACCTACAGACTCTCACCCTGAGAGGAAGTATATTTCGCGCATCACACGCACAGCCGAGTTTCGGATTTTCGAAGTGGAGTCCTTCCAAGAATCTATAATTATCTGTCTTTAAATGCGTTAAATATTGTATGTCTCTAATTGTACGTGTGGGGTGATTGGGCTCGCTTAAATAAAGTTGTGATTTCAACCTGCACCACAAATATCTGAACTCAGCCACACCCACTTGTAATCTGGTTGCCCAACCTGCCCACTATAGTTGCCATATAATTGTTATATCAGTTAGAAGATGGTTAGTAGTAGGTTGGAAAATCATGGGATTAGGATTTTATCACAATGATAACTATAAGTAAAAAAAAAAAAAAAAAAAATATCGGTTAATACATGTAATTATTTTTGGTCAAACTCAAAGCAAAGTAACGAACAATCTTTTAAAAGTCAACAATTAAAGCAGCAGTTACAACAACCTGGTTGCCCACATTACATCCACACATTACATTATAGAATTCAACAGGTTTTTTATTTTTTCATATATTTTTTTTTATTTCATAAATTCCACACAATTTCCGGGACAGTAGAAACAATTTTATGCAAAAGCAATATAAATTTAGAAATTTTATTTATCATTTCCTTATTAACAAATATTTGTTTTTATTTTTCAGATGCTGGACATTCAGAGTGATTTAAGGGGAGACTACTACACTCCGTGTGCAATATGAAATGAATATCCCCATGAGTAACGTTTCAAAGTTTCCCTCTTTGAGCCTTATGAAAGAACATTCCAGCTTAAGAATTTATCGCATTCATTCCCAGCATTGACACGTAATTATAGCTGTATGGTTTAAGAACCAAATAATTTCGTTTCTTAATGTGGAAAAGCATTTAATGTACAGCAATATATATATTAATATAATAGTTGATAACATTAAAAAAAATGCTTTATAATTACCCACATAAATATCTTCAGCTCTTCTTCTAATCATAAGACCAATAGGATATTAAAAACAAACAACAAAACAACAAACGTAAAAACTGCAGATTAACTTCTTCTCCATGTCTAATTGACATGTAAATTGTTGAATTTATTATTTATAGATTCAATTACATGCTATAGAAAGAACAGTAAAAAAATCATACCCATTGAAAACTCTGAGTGTTTCTCAGCAATCGAAGCCATAATTATTCGCCACCGATTCCAACTTGTTTTTTCATTTTTTTTTTTATTTCAAACCTTAATTATTTGTGACAGCTTGTTTTCTGAGTTAGGAAGAAGATGGATAGCAACACTCTGATTGCAAGAAATACAATTCATGCTTTTGTATCATTTTCTTCTACGAAGAACAAAAAAAAAATTACAGGGAGTAGGAAAGAAATTAAAGGAATGATCTGTTGAATTATGTTGTTTGTTTACTACGTTTATTTATTTTTGGTGTGGATCAGAGAAACCTGGTGGTTAGTGCGGTGGGCTTTCATTAGAACCTGGTTATAAAGCGACCAATTGATTACTGGTTATTAATCGGCTCTGGTACAACAGGTTCCAGGTTCAAATCCTGGCTTGATTTGGTTTGTCGCTCCACGGTCATTTCTTGCACACTGTTACGTCGAAACCCAGGTTCCCCTGCATAGGGGAGGTCAACGCCTTATGTCCAGAAAAACATCCTGTCTGTGGGGGTGTCTGGCAGGGGTGAGGTGACGGGAGAGAGAGAAAGAATGTAAGAGTCAGTTGAAGTTCTGTAACCAACGAGAAAAGGTTGCGCGTGGCAGTCCATCTTCGAGCTTGATGGCTGCATAAACTAAAGGAGTTGAAACTCAGCGACCAAAGAGAATGGTCGTGTGGCAGTGCATCTTCGAGCTTGATGGCTGCATAAGTAAAAAGAGTTGAACTTCTGCAACCAAAGAGAAAGGTTGTGTGTGGCAGTCCATCTTCGAGCTTGATGGCTGCCTAAATAAAGGAATTAATTTATACAGTCCATTCATGTCTGTGTCATTCTTCGTGTCTGTGTCGAAGATTACTTGAGTTTATTTTTTTGAGCTATCGAACACACACTTTGGGCTAATTAGACTGGGACATACAGTTTAAAGTGGATTCTGAACCACTAACAAGCTACCATCCGCCGGGATTCGAACCTGATTACTTTGGTTTGGCTTGTTGCTTACGGTCATTTCGTGCATATTATGAGCTAATTAGACTGGGACATGCAGTTTAACGTGGATTCGGAACTACTAACAAACGTCCATGATTCGAACCAGATTGGTTTGGTTTGTCGTTCTACAGTCATTTTGTGCACACTTTGGGCTAATTAGACTGGGGCCTACAGTTTAAAGTATATTCTGAACCACATTCATCATCATGCCACAGCAAGAGATTCGATAATTGCCAATATTTAACACCAAGATAATATTAGCGCAGTAAGAGATTTAGCCACTTTTATTTGTTAAATATCTTCAATATCTAACACTTATCTTCTTCCTGTTGCTTCTGTCCACCGTTAACCTGAATCTTTAACAGAAATTTTGTGCAATAAATAATTAACCTCTATTCCAGTATGTTGGTTGCATTTATTGTGGCCATATATCTTAGCAAAATTAATTTAATAAATAATTGCAAATATTTGGAAATCTAGATAATAGCAGTTCAGTAAGAGATATCAGCCACTTTTATTTATTAACTATCTTCAAAATCTAACATTTGTCTTCTTCTGCGTCTGCCCACTGTCACTCTGAATCTTTAACAGAATTTTACTCTGTGGTAGATGATTTACTACTCTGTGACATTTTCTATCAGAACATTGTCTTGATATATTTTCTTGATAACTTTAACAAAAAAAAGGACACCAATTAAAAAATATCACGAACCAGCAAAACTTTACCATAAGAATAACAAGTGATTTACTGTCTTCTCCTACCTCGGTATATATCACGGCAATATTTACAACTCTAATAACCAAACTTGAAGGCTTACATCAGGGTGAAACAATTTTTTTTTAAAAATTTTTTTTTTTACATCATCAAATCCAAAACACCTCAGAAGACTCATAAAAGGGGAGATCTGATATTTGATTTAATCTTCATCACGGCCATATAAAACAAGGCGCAATTTTATGACCGCAGTTAATCTTCTTGAATCTTCAAACGTTCTGGCGGACTCCCACCAAGTTGCGTAACCCTGGTGCTGTGTTGTTGGGGAGAGGAAAATCCTTTTAATTGTCGTCAAATAGTGCATTAAACTCATAGATCTTTATCTGACGATTGTTAGACGTAGGTGTGGCCGGACCACAGACCCCACAGGAAGGAATCTGCAAGGTGTGTTCAAACCTTTGTTGTCGTCTGGACATTGGCAAGAACCGATCTTAAATTGAGTTGTCGGGGTGAGCAGTTTTAATAAAGCCGTCTTTGGGCATGGCTTGATTGGTTTTCCTTTTTTGCAAGATGGTTGTTGGGTTCCTGTATCATTAATATGGGTTGGAGCGTGGTTTTCCAAGGAGTACTGATAATTCTGGTCCGATTAGTGACAAGTCAGTGAAGAAGACATCTCTTAAAACGACATTATTAATTATCTTGTTTCTATAATTGCAACATTAAAGTTTTATCTGTTCGTTACAGATCTTGATAATTTTTTTGCCAATTCTAAATACTTATTGCCTTTCATGTACCTGCATATTATGTTATTACCGATTATTCATTAATAACCAAAATGTTATTTATTAGGAAGGTTATATCGATTAAGTACTAATTGGGTATTTATTTCAGAATTAGATAAAAGTTAATCAGAAAAACATAATTTTTATTCATTTTAGATTCAGGCTAATGACTTTATGGATACAATGTTTATATATGGTAGTAGGAAGTATTAAATGAAACATGTATTTTATGAAATTTTCCTTGTAAAAATATTCATTCCATTGCAGTTCTATTAAGATATACTATTTTTGTTATCTGATAATATTTTAAATTATTATATAATCATTTTCATATTATTGTTAATTCCTTTCCTATTGAGTTCCTACCTTTGTTACGTAGTAATTTAACTGCAATCTTCAGATATGATGATTTTCCATAATTGTTAGTTTTCTTTAATTATCAATTCAAGAATGTATAAAAGCATTTTTTTAAATTGATTTTTGAAATGTTAGGATCTTTTTTTTTTTTTTTTTTTTTTTGTAATTTTTTCGATGCTTTTAAATTGAAGTATTACAGTATTACAAATTTAGAGAATTTTGTTTTATCAATGTATCGTGTATTTTATAAAATATTCATTCCATTCGTTCTATTATTTTTTTATCTGATAATATTTTTAAATTATTATATAATCATTTTCATATTATTGTCAATTCCTTTCTTATTGCGTTCTTACATTTGTTACGTAATGATTATACAGTAATCTACATAAATGATGATTTTCCATAATTGTTAGTTTCTTTTAATTATCAATCCAAGAATACATAAAAAATATATTCTGTAAGAGTGATCATAAAGTTAGGATTTTTTTTTTTTTTTTTGTATTTTCCCGATGTTTTTAAATTGACGTATTAATTACAAATTTAGAGAATTTTCTTTTTGTGTATCATGTATTTTATAAAATTTTCTTTGTAAAATATTCATTCCATTGCAGTTCTATTATTTTTTTATCTGATAATATTTTAAATAATCAAAAATGAGTATTTTCATATTATTGTTAATTTAATGATTGCTAGTTTAACTATTAATCCAATAATGCATGAAAATACCTTCTGTAAGATTGATCATTAAAAATGTTGGTTTTTTTTTTTTTTTTTTTTTTTTGTAATTTTACGATGCTTTTTTAAATTAAAGTACTACGGTACTATTACAAATTTAGAGAATTTTTTATACCTTCTTGATGGATTATTATTTTGATCAACAAAATATACAGTCAAAAGTAAGAGACAAACTTTCATTAATAACATATTTCACAATAATACTACAAACTTAATGAATATCATAAGAATTTTTTCTTAAATAGCATCAAACTCTTAAATATCCGTTAAGAAATAATTTCAATGATAAAAAATGGGAATATCATTATCTCTATCATTATCTTTTTTTCTTATGTAATTTTTATTTTTCTCTTATAGTAATCGATTTAAAATCACTTGATCAAAAGAAATAAAATTAAAGAATGGATATCTCAACTTTTTTAAAATTGTTTTTTTCATGTAAAAACATAAAAAAATTTATTTTTTATAGTTTCCAACAGTTTTAATTAATTATTTATTTTAAAATTACATAGAATGGACAGTGCTTATGAAATTTTTGTTTCATCAATTGTGTTTAGATTTATATTATTTTATACTTAATTGTAGAAAATCTGTATTATTTATTCAATTATAATATTTTAAAATTCGTATGGATAATAGATTAATGATATTAATAAATAAATTGTTAATTAATAATCATAATTAAATATTGTCAATAAATAAATTAATCAATAACCATAAATAAATGTTGATAATAAATAAATGAATCAATAATCATAAATAATAAATTAAATATTCACTTTGATGAAAATTACGTAACTAACTAAGAAAAATGTAATTATACAGTATGGTGTGTGTATATATATATATATATAAATCTAATTAAGAATTATTCAAAAGGGAAATGTTACATCATTTACGCTTTCACTAGTTTTGAATATTTTTCCATTTAATAAATTAATTCAAAAAATCTATTTTATAAACTAAAAGATAAATTCTTCCAGTAATGTAATTTTTTTACTTTGTAAATGGAAGATTTATTTTTGTGTTTTCATGCTTATTAAGTTAATTATTTTGCATATCTTTATTTTTCCACGTAAATCTTTTGACATATTACCCAATTTTTTTTTTTTTTCACTTTCAGAAATTAAGTGCATTGAAGATTACGGAAAATTACTTATTGATCCTGCCAGTTAACTAAATTACTCTAACATTATTTTATATTAAGTAGGGATTATTAATAATAAAGGCTTATTCATTGAAAAGGCAACACGCATTCTGTCCCATGCACACATTGTCTAAAAGACCATACATAATATTCACTGTACTTGAAGCACATAAGTAGATAATTTATATTCCCTTTTTCATAATGTGAAGGGATCTAAAAGGCAATTATAAAGCTCTAGATCATGACTTAGGGCTGAAGGTAGAAGAACGGACAAAAACACTTCATGGAGTGGACGCCTCTGTAGTGGTTAATATGTTGTATAAGTTGTCTTTTTATTCTTGGACAATTACAGAAGACTAATGTTCACCAATACAATGAATCAAATTTGTCAAAAGGACTTAATAATGAAAGGCAGAGAAATTTTTTTTATGTACCATGTTGATTTTTCGAAACATCTACTTTATTAAAAGCATGTTTTTACTCGTGTGTCATATTTTTAATACAGAAAAAGTTTCTAAAAAGGGGATGGTCAATTCTTGAATGTGATTGGTACAGATGGCATTTTAATAGCCAATCAAATTTTCCAATATTTGCTTTTTTCCAATATTACTGATATTTTATCAATATTTTTTCGAAACTAAATGGCATAATAAAAAGTAATATTTTAAAGGTTTCTATAAGTGGATGGTCAATCGCTTGAAAGAGTAACGTGATTCGTACACACGACTTTTAAACAGGCCAATCAAATTTTCGAAAATTTGCTTTTTACCAATTTTGATATTTTTATCAAATTTTTACCAAAAAGGAATATTTAAGTGGATGGTCAATCTTGAAAGATGAATTTATTACTTTTAATATCATGATGAACCATTTAAAATGTCAATATTTGAGGTTTTTATAAGTGGATGTCAATCGCTTGAAAGAATCTTGATTCGTACACATTACTTTTGATCAAATATTTATCGCATTTTTTCACTACATAATAATATGTAGCCAAAAATATTTATAATATTTTTTATTATAAAAATTCATTTAAAATTTCACTACATAATATGGCAGAAAAATATATAATTTATTATAAAATTCATTTTATGCTAATTAATTTACAAGTGAAATGATACGGCAATAATTCGATATTATTAAGCGTATAATTTTTAAAATTAAAAAGTCACCATTAAAAATGAAAAATTCTACGATTTGTTTTATTTATTTAAATTCATATTGTGTTTATATTGAAGATTAAGTGATTACGATTACATGTTGAAAAAGTCCATTATTTACAAGAAAGGGATAATTAATTTTTAAGTACTTTCAGTTGTGAATTGAAAGTTTGCTTTTTTCCAATATTACTGATATTTTTTATCAATATTTTTTCAATTTTAAACATATTTTTATCAATTAATATTTTTTGGGAATCAATGAATTTATTGTTTAATATCCTGATGAATAATTTAAAATGCTTGATATATTTATCGTCTATTTTCACTGTATAATAATAATGTGTGGAAAAATTTATACTTTTATTAAAACTCATGAAATCAGACTTTTTAATGTTAATTGATTTACAGGTTAAGTGATACGGTTATAATTCGATATTATTAGCGTGTAATTTTCAAGTTAAACAAAGTCATTAAAAACGAAAAATAAATTCTACCATGTGTTTTATTTATCAAATAGTAATTGTGATTATATTAATGATTAAGTGATTACGATTACTTTTTAAAGAAGGGGAAAATTACATTAAAAATATGCATGGAATTATTTCAAGTGTTTCTGTTTAGATGTATGATTTGTATCTTATTTTTCTTTCGCTTAAAAACTTTTCATTAAACATTTAAAAACTCATTAGTTATAAATTGATTGAATACAGATAGAATATTTATTAAATATTCAAAGTATTTTGTGTAGAGCCAATTTCTTAAAATTTTTCAATTATTTTGATCTATTAATAGGAAATTAAAAAAAAAAAAAAAATGCTGAAAACTTTGAAAACTATCAAAATATGCGCGATATATTTAAATAATTGTTGAAGTTGTGTTTAATATGAATGAATTAAAATAATATTACTTAAATATTTGAATATAATATACTTTTGTGTAATGTATGTAATGTGTTTGTCAATCTGTAATGTATAATGTATGCATGTCAATCTATAATGTACTTTTTTGTATGATGTATGTATGTTAATCTATAATGTACTTTTTATATAATATATAATGTTTTGTATTATGTGCTTGAAGTATTTAATCTATAATACATTAGTAATTATAGATTAAATATAAGTGCATTATACAAAACATTATTATACATTGTATAAAAAGTACATTATATATAAATATTTAAGTAATATTATTTTAATTCATTCATATTAAACACAACTTCAACAGTTATTTAAATATATAGTGCGCATTTTGATATTTTTCAAAGTTTTTAGTATTTTTTATTTACTTTTAATAGATCCAACAGAATCTATAATGAACTTTTTGTCTTGTTCCACATTTGAGGTGACTTTTTAATGTTGATTCTGTGAAATCAACTCAATAATAATATCATCAATAATCTTAATCAATAATAATAATAATAATTGTATAACATGGTCAAATTTTTCTAATATGACAGCAGAATTAGCCGATTAATGATTATTTACTAAGAAGGAACACAGTTAAAAATACTGAACAGCTAAGTTTTTATTCATGCAACACCAATTGCTGCTTTTTACTGAGATTGCCCAATAACTGTTATTTATTCCCTTATTACAACTTCCAAAAAAAACCAAACACGACAAACCCACAAATGACAATTAAAAATCGAAACAAACAAGTCCTTTTAAAGGACATTTAAAACCGATCAATAATTTCCAAAAGACCATTTTGGTGAACTAAACTAAGGGGCGTGTGTGCACCTCGACACAAAGTACAAAAATATCTTCCATCTTTTCCCGCGATGTCTCAATTAAGATATAAACAAGCACAATGCCTGAAATGTCCTGTGCGTGTGCGCCCATACAATTACTACACGGAAAAAAAAAAAAATCTTCTTTATCCCACTACGGCAACACAGTGTCGCATGCCGAAGAACAAGACCACGCCCCAAAAACGGCCCCTAGTGTCTTACCGTCGACTTCAGGAGTCGAAATAAATGGCCTTGTCTTTTATGTCTCTTGCGGCATGGACTGTAATCTTCCAGCCTGGAGATAAATCGGTGTATTATGCCGATTGGAGACTGGAATGCTGTACCTGTATAACTTGAGGATGGACGCTACAGGTTATTAAAGCCGACTTTTGATGCCGATTGCAGAGTTGGAATTGCAGTACAAGAAAAGTGACTGGCTTCAAGTTCGATTTGTCAGCGTCTTCTAAACAGGAAAGGAATTATTGATGATGGCATATGGTTCAATTCGTGAGAGGCGACCATACGTGGGTTTCAATGTCATGCAGTGTCCAACAATTCGTTTCTGTTGGTGAAGCATGCAATTATAAACTAAATTAAGAAGGGCTAATAACATGAATTGCTTCTGAAATGTGATATTCCCACATTGCATCATCCGACATTAACAAGATGTCCCATCTAAATGAATTATACATTGGGATATGTGTCTTAAAATTCAGAAGTATTTCCGTTTCTGCAGTAAGATGAGTATTAATCATGTTTTTCAATGTGACATCCATTAACTACACTAACGATCTCTCATATCCTCTATTTAGTAAACACTTATTCATTGAATATGATTATTACAACTATGAAGATGTTATAGCCAATAATTATGACATCTACTTAGTATAAAAGCTGCTTTTCAATATTAATCAATGTTAATTTTAAGATGAAAAAGAAAAATTGTTTCTCACCATCAATTTTGTGGAAGTCTGCAGATGTTACGCAGATTTGAGCGATTGAATATTTTATTATATACTATAAAAATATATTTCACAAATTCTGTTTTACAGATTGTCATTCACATGTTTGATAATTTTATAATGATATTTTTAAAAAATAATCACATGTATTTTTTTATCTGAAAGAAATTTTGAGAGAACATTTTTTATCAATTTATATAATCAATTAATTCATTTATTAATTTCTTAACCGTAAAACCTTCTATAAGTAAGTTGAAAATAGTTCAATAAATTTTGAGTATACTAGAAGTTTATTTCGCAAACATAGTAAGAAATGGTTTGATTTGTCATTCTACGGTCATTTTGTGCAATATTTCGGACTAATTAGACGGGGACCTACTATTTAACATGGATTCCGAACCACTAACATCCAAGCTACTATCAGGATTCGAACCTTAACCTCGTAGTACCAAAGGCTAGAGTGCCAGCCAATTGGCCATCAAGCAACTAGTAAAAACGTAGGAAAATGACAACTACATCAATAATGACATTAAACAATGGCGATCAATGTCTTTAGATTCAAGTAAACTAACTAAGTCCCTGGCATTACAGTCCATCATTTACCTGCTGATAAATTCCGAAACGGGAGAAGTTTTCTTTTAAGGCAGTAGGGTAATTAACCAACTAGCTAACCAATTAGCCAACCCTACGGTCTACAGTCATATAAGGCAGGGACTTACGGTTTAAAGTGAATTCGAACTACTATAAGCATCCATGGCATCGCCGGTACTCGAACCAGAGGCCTGGCTTTCATTAACTACACTAACGATGGCTCATATCCTCTATTTAGTAAACACTTATTCATTGAATATGATTATTACAACTATGAAGATGTTATATTGATTTCGTGGCCAGTAATTATGAGAACTACTTAGTATAAAAGCTGCTTTTCAATATTAATCAACATTAATTTTAAGATGAAAAGAAAAATTGTTTCTCATCATCAATTTTATGGAAGACTGCAGATGTTACGCATAATTGAACGACTGAATATTCGGTTTCTGTTGCATAACATATTATAAAAAGATATTTTTGCAAAATCTTTTTTTACACATTGTTATACATGTTTGACAATTTTATAATGATAATTTAAAAAAAAAAAAAACGCGACTTGTAATTTTTTTTTTTTATCTGACCAAAATTTTGAAACACTCTTTTTTTTCAATTTATTAATTAATTCATTTATCAATTTCTGATCCGTAAAACCTTCTTCTGTAAGTTGCAGATAGTTCCATAAATTTTATGTATAGTAGAAGTTTATTTCGCAAACATCATAAAAAATAGAGGAAAAATCAAACATAATTACGTCAAAAATTATTGAACAGTGATAATTAATTAATGTCTTAATTAATTAGATAGTCGCTATTAATGTCTTTAAATCCAATGAAAATAAGTTTCTGGCACTACAATCCATGTTGGACCACGGCCCGTTTCCGTTTTACTGGGTAGGGCTGAAATCCCGACACTCTACAGTCATATTATATTGGGATCTACGGTTTAAAGTGAATTCTGAACCACTACAAGCATTCATGGCACCGCCAAGACTCGAAGCCTGTGTCACCATGCGTCAAAGCGCTAGTCACTGGCCATCAGGTCCCAAGGACACTAAGGTGGCCTGATGGCCAATTGGCAAGCGCTCTGATATTTAATACCATAGGCTTCAGGTTCGAATCCTGGCGGTGGCATGGATGTATGTGAGTAATTCGGAATCCACATTAAACTGTATGTCCCGGTCTAATTAGTCCAAAGTGTGCATAAAATGACCGTAGAGTAACAAACAAATCCAAACTCAAGGAAACCAAAAACTTTTTTTAAAACGTAAAAATTAATTATAAATAAAAAACATAAAACAAAAATAAAAAATAAAATAAAATTTTTGTATGAAAAATCTTTGGACATCTAATTATTTAAAAAAAAAAAAAAATCAGATTGTCCAGTTAAAAAATTGTTCTCTTACATACCATATTAAACAGCACTGAGCTGTATTATTTGTTTGAACTTAACCGCAACTACAACTGAAATTAGAAGTAGTTTTTTTTTTATTTCCTTCTGATGATATTCATTTGACCACTGAAATTGCGTCCTTTTATGCAGAAATGTTAGCGTACCTCATTTGAATAATGACAAGCGTTCCAACAAAAAGTATCTCAACGATCACTTTCAGTTGATACATTTTTTCAAATTGTGTCTCGCGGCAGTGGAGCTGCAGGCAGATACGAGCCACGACATTGTCCCATTCGTCAAAATTAAAGACAGATCTTTCTGTCCAATAAAGACGCGCATAAAAACTGAATATAATAAAATAATAAAAAATAAATAAAATAAAAATAATAAATAAAAATAATAAAAAAAAAGTAATAATAATGACGCAGAACAAAACGAAAAAGACTTTTCTGAATGGCAAGCAATTGACATGAAGAACGCTATCTTCTTGTCCAGCGATTCTGGTTTGTTTTTTATAATCATTATTTCTTTGATTTTTTTTTATCTTTTCTTATGAAACAAAAGAAATTCATTGCTCGAATATCTGCCCAGACGAATTATGCGGTGAATTAGAAAGACGTACAATGGTTGATGTCTCTATTAGTTTCGTGACATTGTCATGATGGTAACTTTCAATGGGAAATGGAAAATGCAAAGTTTTCTAGATAGAAAAGATGACCATTCTTTTAAAATAATAAAAGGGACGCTAATTCTAGGGTATCAGTCCCCTTTTTTTTACTTGTAAAAGACGGCTAATATAGTTTTCATTACATTGTAATTGCCTTTTGATTGAGCCGTTTCCTCAGTTGATGGTTAAAGTACATTCTGCCGAAAAGGGACATGTAATAGTTGTTGCCAAATTTATAAGCACAGGTTTGTGTGATTGACAACATTTCTGTTTGTAAGAGAATGGGTAGGAGGGACTAGCTCTAACAAGACATAAAAAGTTACAGAAAAAAAAAAAGGTTAGAGGCAGTTAGAATGTTAATTGATGTGAAAGGTTGTTGTTTATCAATACGATATGCATAATTAAATATTATGTTGTTTGTTTTCTAATGCCAGGAATGTTTTTCTGAAATCATTATCCACTACAGAGCAAATATGTAGAAGATTCAGCCTTATATAGGGTGTTAAACTGCATCCATATCTTGCCACCAAAATTTGGAAGGAATATTCCAAATGGAGGCCTTTGGAATGTTCTAATTTTCCTCTTCATTTCCTAGAGTTCAATGCGGCCTCATTCCCAATTGTCTAGCGCTCTGGCCTTTGGTACCACAGGCTTTAGTTTTGAATCCTGGCTGTGGTATGGATGTTTGTTAGTGGTTGGAATCCACATTAAACTGTAGGTCCAGATCTAATTAGGCTAAAAGAGTGCACAAAATGACCTTAGAGCGACAAACCAAATCAAACCTTGAGTTCAAAAGAAGGAGTTTTCGGCGTACAGATTTATTGTGCCCAACTTCAGCATAGACAAGGAAGCTTTCAGTCCAACATCACTTATGAGTCTAAAAAAAATTTTTTTTTCTTAATTCCAACTTTTTTGATTTCAAAAGACTTTTGAAAATCAGGAAAACGTTTTAACAAATTTTTTTGTCTGATTTTCAAAAAAAATAAAAACAGGTGCTATCCATGAATTTGCTCCTTTTGTATTTGTTTGCGTATAATAATTGTATATGGCTTTTCTTAAATAATATTACTTTTGAATTAAAAAATAATACATTATTTTATTTGATCTATTTAACCTTTTATTTTTCATTAATGATAAGTAATTTCCCTAATTAATGGGAAAAAAAAAGTTTTTGTATATGGTTAAATATCATGTTGTTTGTTTTCTTATGTCAGAATTTTTGTTCTGAAATTCTTTTCCACTACCGAGCAAATGTGTAGCAATTTCATTCTTAGCCAGGGTGTTAGACTGCATCTATATTTTGCCACCCTAATTTGAAAGGAATACTCCAAATGGAGCCCTGGAAATTTTTAATTTTTCACCTTATCTCCTTGAGTCCAATAGAAGAACTTTTCGGCGTATAGATGTATTGTGCCCAACTGTAGCATAAACAAAGAAAGCTCACTTATCAGGCTTTTTAAATTTTTTTTTTTTAATTCCACGTTTTTGAAAAACAGAAAACGTTTCAAATTTTTTTTTTTTTTTTTTTTTTGTCTGATTTTCATCATTTATTAGACTTTAAAAAAATTCGAAATTCCGACGTTTCTTGATTTTCAAAAATATTTTGAAAATCCTAAAACTTAAAAAAAAAAAAAATTTTTTTCAGTCTGTTTTTCAAAATTTTATCTGATTTTCATCTCTTATCAGGTTTTTAAAAACAAATTCTTAATTCCAACGTTTACTGATTTTCAAAAGACTTTTTGAAAATCAGTAAAAAATTTTTTTGTCTGATTTTCAAAAAAAAAAAAAAAAAAAAAAGTGCTATTCATCAGTTTGCTCTGGCGTATAATAATTATATATGGCTTTTCTTAAATATTTTTACTTTTGAAATAAAAAAATAGCACATAATACATAATTTTTAGCCATTATTTTATTTGACTTTTAAATTTTTTCATTAATGATTCAGTCGGATTTTTTTTTTTTTTCAATATAAATAAATTAATCATTTATTTTTTAACAGCATAAATATTTTTATAATTCTAAGGGTGTCAGTCCGATTTTTTATTGCCTTTTGATTGCGCCGTTTCTTCAGTGGATGCGCAAAGTACATTCTGCCGAAAAGGAACATGTAATAGTTGTTGCCAAATTTGTAAGCACAGGTTTGGATAATTGACAACATTTCTGATTGTAAGAGAACGGGGGAGGAGGGACTAGCTCTAACAAGGCATAAAAAGTTAGAGAAAAAAAAAGAAGTTAAGGGTTAGATGCAGTTAGAATGTTAATTAATGACAAAAAAAGTTGTTGCATGGTTAAGCATTATGTTGTTTGTTTTTTAATGCCAGAAATTTTGTTCTGAAATCATTTTCCACTATAGAGCAGATTCAGCCTTATCGAAGGTGTTAGACTGCACCTATATATTGCCACCTCAATTTGGAAGGAACACTCCAAAGGGAGGCCTCTGGTAGATTCTCATTTTCGTCCTCATCTCTTTGAAACCCTCAGAAAGACTTTTCAGCGTAAAGATTTATTGCCCTTAACTTTAGCATAGACAAGGAAGCTTTCAGTTCAACATCACTTATCAGGCTTTACAAATTTTTTTCTAATACCAACGTTTTCTGATTTTCAAAAGACTTTTGAAAATCGGAAAACGTTCAACATTTTTTTTTTTTTTGTCTGATTTTCAAAAAAAAAAAAAAAAAAAAGTGCTATCCATCAGGTTGCACCAGCGTATAATAGGAATTATATGCAACTTTTTCTTAAATATCTTTTACCTTTGAAATGAAGAATAAAAATTAATAAATATATTTTCAGCTATAACTTTATTGATTTAACCTCTTATTTATGATTAATGATAACTTTTCAATATAAATGAATTTCTGTGACAGCATAAAATGCTAAGAAACATTTGATCCCAAACTCTATAAACCAATTTTTCAAATAATAAATAGAAAATGTAAAGCAATAATGTTATATATTTGATAAAGAATAAACTGTTTTGAAGATTGCAAGATTTGAAATGTAGGAAAAACATACTATTTTTTTTTTTTTTTTTTTTCAATGTGTGATAAGGAAACATTTTTTTCTCCCAAAATATTAATTCAGCAACTATTTGCTTATTTAACTTGTTCATGAGATAACATTTAAAGTATTTCCAAAATTGTATAAAAATTAGTTTTAATATATAACAAAAAAATTTATTTCAAATTAATAAATGGTCTTAAAATATAATTTTATTTTATTAATTAAAATGTCTTCCAAAAGGACCAATGGAGGCGGCATCTAAGCATTGTTACTCCGCGTCCGTAGCTCATCTTCAAGCTACACGCACCTCCTGGGTAGTGCTAAGTGAGTAACGCCAATGCAGCGCTTGCCTAAAAGGTTTCTAAGACAATCGTCTAAGTGTTTGCCAGTTGCGTTATAAACAAGTAATATAAAAAAAAAAAAAAAAAAAAAAAATTTAACTCAATTCCTTTTTTTTTCCACTCTATTGCAGGAAGTCCTTTATAAATAATTTTCAATCATTTTTTAAAGTTTATCTGGCACCATCTATTGGTAGATACATGCAACTTAAATCTAAAAAAACTAAAATTAATTAATTAAATTCAATTACTGAATTAATATTTGAAAAACTGTATTAGCATCAAGTGTCCTCCACTACAAGTTAAAAAAAATGTATTTGAACTTGAGTGGATGAATAAAAAGTATTTTATGAAAGATTGAAAATTTCTATAGGGAGAGGAAAATATATTTAGGGAGAGAGTGAGCTAATAGAAGAAATTAAAAAAAAAAAAAAAAAAAAATCATTTTACGTAACTATGTGTGTATTTCCAATGGAACTCGAAGTTGAAGGTGCCCTTTATGAGTGGCCAGTACACTATGAGTGTCCAGTGGAACCCGAAGTGAAGAGGCAGTCTGTGAGGGTCCAATGTTTAAAACTGCTGAATAAATATATATTTATAAATTATTCTAATAGTTTAGATTATGAAACCTTTTCTTAACTGAGGTAAATATATACCTTTCAATTAGTTATTTTATTTCCCCTTTTTAATCATTTTCTTCGTGTGTGTATATTAATCAATTTAATTATTACTTTTATAATTATTTTAGTTATTGTCATAATTATTCATCAATTTTCCAAACAAATTCAGTTTATTTATTTATTTGCTGTAACTTTACGTTCCAATTATTCCTATGTATTCCATGTGTAAAACGAGATAGAAATTGAAGTAAGTTGTCCATACTATTTTTTTTTTTTTTTTCTTTTAACATCGGTGACCGCCTATTGTATTCCACAAAAAGCCCACCGATGGGTGAGGAAGAGAGACAGCGTCCTACAGAAGAACTTTTTAGGGGTAACTGCTCCTCACTTTGTCTTATGGAAGAAAAGCCGCAAAACCCAGTAGCCTGATTATAGATTAGAGACACTTTAAATATATTGTCACAATCGCGATCGAGTCTCCTCATTTCTGAAATATTATCATTATTAGCTTTAATAATTATCAAATAATAAAAAGAAGACCCATCTTAAATATCGAATTGTATAACTAAATCAAGAATGCATGTATTAGAACTAATCACCGGACATCTTGTATTCATTATTACTTACCCACAGATCGTATGAGTTAAATTAATTTAAAAAAAAAAATATAAATATAAATAACTTTAGAAAATAAATAAAAATAAAATAATTTTTTTTTAAAATTATACATATTATTATTAAATTAATTATATAAATTATAGTAAAGTTAGTTAAATAGTAGTTAATTTTTTTAATTAGCTATATAAAAATATTTTAAATACAAATTTTTAAAAAAATGAGACGAATATTTCAAATTTTCTATTAAATAAAAAAATAAAAGAAAATAAATAAAAAATTAAATTAAATAGAAAAGTACCAATATAATAAATAGCACAAAAAGTAATAAATTTTAAAGTACCAATATATATTGCAAACAAAAGATAAACGAACTGTATCAAGCACTTTTAAAAAAGTAATAAATCTTTTAAATTGTCAACATATATTTCAATATAAAAAAAAATCAAACAAATAAATTGTCTAAAGTATTTATTTAAAAATAACAGATTTAATAACAGCAAATTTTATTTGTTGATCTAAACCCAAATAAAAGAAAAAATAACATTCACCAAAAACAAAACAAATTCGAGTTTAATGAAATAGCAAGTTTTTAATCGAATACGCACCAAATCTCTTAAACCAAAGCCAAAAAAAGAGCATTATCATTCTGAAAGCACGCAGTATCAATTCCAGGAAAGAAACATGCAAATTGCCAAAAATATTTAAATATACTAAAAAGTCAACAAAATTAACAATGACCGAGACAATCACCAAAACGTGTGAAGTTTAATGAAATACGCGATAGTTTAATGAAAAAATCAAAAGACAACAATACGCACCAAATCTCTTTAAATAACAATCTTTTTGCCGATAAAAGAACTATATCAAGCCCAAAGATGATAAATTTTAAATTGTCTAAAATATTTATATATACTAAAAATAATTCTACATATTTAATAACACGCAAATTTTATTTGTTGATCTACAACCCAAATAAAAGAAAACAACTTTTACCAAAAACGAAACAAATTCATCAAAAAATGAAACAAATTCACCAAAAAAGGAACCAAAACCAAAATCGTGTGAAGTTTAATGAAAACAAGTTTAATGAAAAAAAAAAAATCGTAAAACGATTGTTTAATGAAATACGCACCAAATCTCTTTAAATCAAAAAAAAAAAAAAAAAAAAAAAAAGCACATCTTTTTGGCACACAGTATCATTCTAGGAAAGAAACAACCGAGCAGCCGCAATTAACAATTGCCAAAAGACAACAATTAACAATTGCCAAAAGACAACAATTTAAATAACAATTGCCGATAAAAGAACTATATCAACCCAAATAAAAAGAAACTACATTCACAAAAAATGATACAAATTTCAAATTGTCAAAAATATTTAAATATACTAAAAAAATAATTAAAACTACATATTTAATAACAAAGCAAATTTTATTTGTATCATCTACAACCCAAATAAACAAAAAACAATATTCACCAAAAAATTGTCAAAAATATTTAAATATACTAAAAAAAAAACATATTTAATAACAAGCAAAATTTGTGAAAAGCAATTTAATCAAATAAGCGCCAAATCTCAAATTTTAAACCAAAAGCCAAAAAAAAAAAAAAAAAGAACATCTTTTGGCACGCAGTATCATTCCAGGAAAGAAACAGCGCAGCCAACAATTAACAATTGCCGATAAAAGAACTATACCAAGCACAAAAAATGATAAATTTTAAATTGTCTAAAATATTTAAATATACTTTAATTAATTAAAAATAATTCCGCATATTTAATAACGAGCAAATTTTATTTGGTGATTTACAAACCAAAATAAAAAAAAAAAACATTCACCAAAAAACAAAAAATCTCCAAAATCGGGAAACGCAATTTAATCAAATTCAAGAGCCAAATCTCTCTAAACCAAACCCAAAAAAGATCTTTTTGGCACGCAGTATCATTCCAGGAAAACAGCCAACAATTAACAATGACCGAGACATTAACAATTGCCCAAAAGACAACAATTAACAATTGCCGATAAAAGAACTATATCAAGCACAAAAAAAATGATACATTTTAAATTGTCTAAAATATTTAAATATATTAAGTAATTAATAATAAAAAAATTAAAAATAATTCTACATATTTAATAACGAGCAAATTTTATTTGATGATCAACAACCCAAACAAAGAAAACAACATTCACCAAAAAGCAAACAAAAATTCGCCAAAATCGGGAAACGCAATTTAATCAAATACAAGCGCCAAATCTCTTTAAACCAAAAGCCAAAAAAAAGCACATCTTTTGGCACGCAGTATCATTCCAGGAAAGAAACAGCCGACAATTAACAATGACCGAGACCGTCCACCCCTCAAAACCCCTCCTCGCCCTCGGGTGAAGACGAGTCAAAAGGTGGGCGCCTCATTACGTCACGTGCCACGAAATAGAACGTAAGGGGGACGGAGAGAGATGTCCCCCACCCCTAAAGGATGCGAGAGAAGAAAAACCTGTCTTTTCGGGTCTACGTAATGACCGTTAGCGGCCACATAAAAGCGGCAGGAGCCAGGGCCAAAAGATCACTTGCAGCTCAGAGCCTTGACTTGAAAAGTGGGACAATTCGATTTCTTTCCCCTTGGCCGTGAAATCGACACTTTCTATTTTTTACTTTGGCGCAAAGACATCTTTTTCTTCTTCAAATCAGCGCCATTATCACCTATTGATTGTTGTTCGACAAAAATATATTTTATACTTAACAGGACTTGGTGTTTTAAGTTTTAAGAAGAAACTTTTAGTTGGAACATACGTATTTTTTGTTTTTTGGGACGATACATATATCTTTTTCGAATCATCGCAGTAAACTTTTGTTCCTTACTGTACTTTCTGTACTGTTGCGATCTAAAATAGTTAAGCTATACTAGTAAACTAAGTTGGATACATCGGAAAAACTTTTGAGTTAAAAGATTCTGATCTTCGATCTGTTATTCTTCCAGTGTGTTACTTCTGGTCAGGCAAAGTATCAAAAACTTCGTAAGAAAAAGTTGTTCTTAATTCATTCATTTTCATCGATAAAGAACAAGCATCTAACAAGATCTTCATCAAATGGAACTGTTAATGGCGTAATAGCCGAAACTGAACTCTTCCTGCAACTTCTTTTTATCTTTTACTCACTTTTCAACTCTTCATTCTTCTCAATCAACAATGGAAGATCTGGCCATCACAATCCCAGACTACAACAATGGATCCACCTGCTTCGACTTGCTCACGCCTCCGAATGAAACGCCAGAGGGCAGCGGCTTGTCCAACCAGTCAGAATCCGATCCTCCCACGCACAAAGGCCTTCTCTCATTGGATCGCGTGGGCGTAGACAAAGAACCCATTGGTCCCCGTCGCAGGGCAAGGAGGGGCTCAACGCCACGTACGCCCCAGCAGCAAGCCAGATCTGTGGCCAGAAGAAACGCCAGAGAACGAAAGAGAGTGTGTCTGGTCAACATGGGGTTTTCCAATCTTCGTGACCACATACCGCCCCATCTTGTGGTACAAGCTGGACCTCCCAGTAAATCTCGGACCAATCCCAATGGTTCATCCAACAAGAAACTAAGTAAAGTGGACACTCTGCGGTGTGCTATCGAATACATCAAACAACTCAGGGAAGCAATCGGTTATGATGATAAAGACAGTACAGGGGCAGGGTCTTTTGAAGGATTTTCGTCCTCCCACCGGAATCGTCTTCGTCGCCGTCTTATTGCACCACACCATCCCCCGTGACCATCCTGATGGGTGATTCGAGAAGTCCCCCAATGTTCGAGGATGATGAAAATGACGATTTTTCAATATCATGGATTGGACAACGTTATAACGAGGATTGGTTCCTGTTTGGCTTGTATATTTGTAAAGTAAGTTCTTTTATTATGATTTTCCGTAATTGTATATTTTTTGTTTTGACTGAGTATGCCATCATTTTGTAGATTGTTGTTTTAAAACTTCAAAAATATTTCTTTCTTTTAAATTTTTACTTTAACTTAAAATTTAGTATATTTAATAACTGTCCTTATGTTATGTAATTTTTAGTTAAAAAATGTATTAAAAACTATTTGATTATCGTTTCAAAATTGTTAAAAAATTTGTAGTAGCATTTAAAATTTTAAATGAGTATCGCTATTTTGGCTTAATAATTTTTCTGTATTTGTACATAAGTATCCTTCTGGTAAATTAAATATATTATATAGTTTTTAATAATTATAATATTTATTTTTACTTTAAATTAAATAGTATAGTTTCAAGCTTTGATAACATTTTAAATGATCAAATCACACAAGTTGAAGTACGTTTAGTTTGTTTTTTAATAGAAGTAATTCTAGCAGCAAAAAATAATGATGTGTATTGTTTTCGAAAAACAATGATTTTGCTACTTTGTTCATAAATTTTGCTGGTTTTATGTATGTCTTTTGATATCGCGCAAAAAAAAAAAACCCCTTTTTCTTTTTCAAAAGTATTGTTATTTTTTAAAGCATAGTAATTAACATTATTAACTGTCTTATATAGATCAATACTAAATAATAATTTTATTAAAATTTACCGAAGAATAAATAAATATTTACTATGCAATGCATTTTAAACATGAATTTTTAAAGTAACTCTTTTACTCTTTTCATATATATATATATACATATATATATATGTATGTATGTATGTATAATATTTTTACTTTGAAACCAATTTTTCAATTCTATAAAAATGTTAATTCATCAAAAAAAAAATATGTTTAATTTAAAAATAAGAATTTCGGGCTTTTCCTTTTGCATGGTTATATATTACCCATTGAGGCAAAATAGTGCCAACAATGCCTTTCGTTAAAGAAAATTAATACATTTAGTAGCTATCTGCGTTAATTGTTAGAAAATTCAATAATTTATTATTTAACAAATAGTTCATTGTTCATGAAGTGTTCAATATAAAAAAAATAATGCCAATAATAATTCAATATAAAGAATATCTCCTATTTCTATTCATTATATAGAATATTTGCTATTTCTATTCATTATAAAGATTATGTTCTAATAGTGAATATTTTCTGAATAAAGCATATTTTCGATTTTCTATTCTTTATAAAGAAATAATAATTCTAATAATTTGGTTCTTATTAATATAATTTTTACATTAGTTATTATATAATGTATTTTATATGAGCATTGGCTCATATTATAAAAATGATCCCATTTTTTAATATGTGCACCAAAGAGTTTTAGTTTTTAAAATATCTTATTACATTTATTACTATTATTATAATATAGAATATATATAAATCAGAAACAATTCAAATATCTTAAAAATATTCGACTGCCAGAAATTTCATCTTCAGTTTTAATTTTTGTAAGGTTTTTTCAATTCCAATTTTTTGAAAAATAATATTGTTGCATTATACACATTTTTCAACAAAGTTATTTGAAAATGAATTATTTTTTTTTTGCTTTATTTGTGATAATACAATTTAAATTAAATTCAAAAAATAATTTTTTTTCAGATTTTATTAAGAAAAATATTTCAAAATTTTATCTGCATTTAATACAATCTGCAAATTAAATACTCAGTATTTTTTCTATTAGACGAAGAGTGCTTTATATTTTCCTATATATAACTAGAACATATTATTTTTATAGTATATATATCATAAGCGGTCTTGAAAATTAATTGTCATTTTATATTAAAATACCTAAATAAGTTCAAAAATTTTATTTGCTATAAGAAAATTAGAATCATGAATTTTATAATAATTACTGTAAATATGAAAATTTCATTTAAATCATTTAATAATAAAACTAAAAGGAAATTTACATCTTTAATTTTCTATTTTAACCGATTTCATTTCTGTTACCAATTTTTTTAATTGATTTTCATTTGCATATTTCTTAACTATATAAGGAATCTAGGACAATTTATTCAAATGTTTATGTGCTATATAATAATAAAAAGTGTAAGATCTTTGATTTCTACTTTAATAATGCTACATTTAAATTAAGAATATTCATTTAAAATGTAACTAAGTCAAGAGTATAAAAATGGGTCTTCTTATTATGAATTTTAATTATTACAAAATTTAAATTAATATAACTTATTATTTCTAGCATTTCTATTACAGTATACAAACACTTTAACAACAATCAATGCTTAATTATTTTTTCACAGAAATAGATATTATCTACAAAAAATTACGGCAAAAATTATGAAAAAATTTTCAAAAATTGAAAATTCTGAATTTTATTACATCAACTCCAATATAAATTTAAATAATTTAAATAAACTATTTATATATTTCATTTAAAAATAATTTAAATATACTATTTATATAAAAATGTTCATTTAAAAATTAAAATTCCCAATTCAAAAAAAAATTTTTTTTAGCAAGATTATTTAAATATGCGCATCATTACGTTACATAAACTTCACTAATTAACACATTAATATGAGCGGCACAATTTTATCAAAGTACTTTCTATTATCTCGACACACAGTACTAAATATTAGTTCTTATCTAATTTAAAAATTTTGATTAAAATATATCTGCAAAAAAAATAAACGAAAAAAAAGTGTAAGGACAAGTTCATTTTGATAACTAAATTGATTTAACATGCAAAACAAGAAATATATGACATGTCTCGTTTTTAATCTATTCAAATGAAATCTGGCTTAACATTTTAAATCAGATAACGTAAATCAAAATATTTAAACGTGTTTTTAATGCGACTATTAGTATTCTACTGTACTCATTACAGTATTTAATTATGCATATTACATTTAAAAATTCGAATTAAATCAATTAAAACTGACAGCATCGATTCGTGGCAATGCAATAGATAAGTATCTATTGCTTTGCTATAGATACAAAATATGTAAATAAAATATTTTTAATCAACAATTTATTAATTAAATTTATCATCAAAAATATTTTATCACCAATTTATTAATTAAATTTATCATCAAAAATATTTTATCACCGATTTATTAATTAAATTTATCATCAAAAATATTTTATCGACAATTTATTTATTAAATTTATCGTCAAAAATATCTCTTATCAACAATTTATTTATTAAATTTATCATCGAAAAAATTTTTTATCAATTTATTTATTAAATTTATCATCGAAAATATTTTTATTGATCAATTTATTCATTAAATTTATCATTGAAAATATTTTCTAGTGATCCATTTAATTTATTAAATTTATCATCGAAAATATTTTTTATTCAGCAATTTATTTATTAAATTTGTCATTGAAAATATTTTTATCGTCCATTTAATTTATTAAATTTATCATAGAAAATATTTTTTATCATCCATTTAATTTATTAAATTTATCATCGAAAATATTTTTTATCGTCCATTTAATTTATTAAATTTATCATCAGAAATATTTATAAAAGTTAATTTATCATTATTAATAATTTATTATTATTTTATCGGAATGGTTTTAAACATCCTAATAAATCTTAACGTTGAATCAAATATTGAAAAATTAAATTTTGAAACATTTGATTCAAGAATGTTTCATGTTTTTGCAAAAGAATTTATGCTTCAATATTTTAAAGAAAAATTCGATTAAATAAATTAAAACTGACAGCATCTATTCATAGCGATACAATACAATAGATATGTATCTCTATTGTTATTACCAAAATGATTGGTAATAATGTCTCAATAAATCTCGGAAAGCTTTTTTGAATTCAAACACGCCCTTTATGCTGTTTAAAACACATGCATGCTTTCAATTATTCTCTACAGACGGAACTTTGCCATTCTTACAGCAACATGCGTGAGCTGAATATGTAAATGACATACTTTCTACCATTCATTACAAAGACACTTTTCAAGCTTTGCCAGAGAGATAAAAGTCGAAGCTCAAGCGCGTGAAATCGTAAGAGATGATGCACTGCTTTTAAATTCTGAGCATGTCAAAGATGGCTGTACCGACTGTCAGTTGAGAGCCCACTCATTTGCTGCATCAATTCCATCTCGCAGACATTAATGTATTCGAAGCATCCAAGAAACAAACTGTCCAATGATCATGGAAAGACAGCTTGACATCTGGAGATGGAGATTCATGTCATATCTTGGATCTGAAATTCAAACGATGACGAAGGACTCCAATAAAAAAAATCCGTAGAATTTTCATTTGTCGTTTAGAATGATTGCTATTGAATTTTAGATCTGTTTGTGCCTGCAAGTAGTGGTACCAAAAAAAAATAGTTTAGTAAAACAAGCATTTTTTTTTTAGCTGTAGTGTTTGTCTAAATCGATAGCAAAGAACTTTTTAAGGTATATTTGCAGCTGGTTTTTATATAAAAAAGCTTGTTAATGTCCATCTTGAAGATTCGTTGAATTTTTCTTATATAATCACACAAACATGGACGATTATGAAAAAGAAACATTACAATTGGTTTGAAATGCCATTGAATCATTACAATTGATTTGAAATGCCATTAAAACATTACAATTAATTTGAAATGCCATTGAATCATTACAATTGATTTGAAATGCCATTAAAAAACATTACAATTAATTTGAAATGCCATTAAAACATTTCAATTGATTTTTGCCCTTAAAATATTACAGTTGAAATGCCATTAAATTACAACTGATTTTCCATTGAATGATGGCTGTACCGTCTGTCAGAAGAAGCGCTCATTTGCTGCATCAATTCCAGCTCGAAGACATTAATGTATTCGAGGCATCCAGAAACAAACTGTCCAATGATCATGGAAAGACAGTTTGACATCTGAAGATGGAGATTCATGTCATATCTGGGATCTCAAATTCAAACGATGACGAAGGACTCAAAAAAAAATCATTAAAAAGCCTTGAATTTTCATTTGTCGTTTAGAATGATTGCCATTGAATTTTAAATCTGTTTGTGCCTGCAAGTAATTGGTACCAAAAACAGTTTAGTAAAACCAAGCATGTTTTTTTTATTCGCTTATTAAACAGCAATGTTTGTCAATAAGTCGATAGAACTTTTTAGGTATATGTAGAAGCTGGTTATTTATATAAAAATTTATAAAGTTCCGACATTTGCTTGTTGATGACCATCTTGAATATTCACTGAATTTTTTGTTCTTATATAATCACACCAATATGGATACTTATAAAAGGCGTAAAAACAATTGATTTGAAATGCCATCATTTCAATTGATTTCAATGGCTGTAATAATTTTAAAAATTAGGTTAGTAATAATCGGAATATATTTTGCAAAATTATGTCAGTGGATGTCTTTAAATCAACCAAAAGAGATTTTTGACAGATAGATAATTTTTTTTTTTTTTTTTTTTTTTTTTTTTAAGCCGTATTTAAGCAAAACATATTTGATAAAATATAAGCAAAAAAACATTTTAGTGCTTAAGTACTGCTACATAAGCAAAAAACATTTGCTAAACACTACATAAGTAAACATTTGCTAAGCACTACATAAGTAAAAAACAAAACACTACATAAGCAAAAACATTTACTAAGCGCCATATAGCAAAAAAACATTTGTACTATATCAAAATTGTTTGCTTACAGAAATTTTTTTAATAAAATCTAAAGATCCATCCTTTACATAATTCATCTAAATATTGCTTTCTAACAAATGTGAAGATGAAATTTCTTATTAATAAAATCCTTTAAATATTTTTGGTGAATTTTTTAAAAAATATGAATATATTTTTTCAATTACACTAATTTTCTTCTTTGTCCTATATGTATATCAGTGAGAATTTTTAAGTTATCACATATCTGATTGGTAGAATGCAAATAATTTTTCTTATATAAAACCGATCTTAGAAAAGCACCAATTTGACAACCTCTTATTGAGGCTTGAATTTTATGTATAAAACCGATATAGTATTTGCAACATTTTAAATTTAAGAGAAATTGTTCGTTTATTGATTTAAAGAAGCAAATAAAATTCAATATGAACTTTAAATATGATTTATTTGGTATCCAATGTTGATTTTATTTTAAATTAAATTTTATAAGTTTAAGTTCAGTTTAGAACTTTTTTCCATAAACAAAACCTTATTTTTGAAAGTTACTTATTACAGCTCTCCCCATTAGAAATTATTAATTTTATTTATATAAAAATATTTTATCTAAATCAGACTAAAAACTTTATTTAATAAGGATAAAATTCTTGAAATTGTGCTATGCAAATTTACATTGCATGAAACTTCCCTGAAACAAATTTTGTAATCCTAAATATTACTGAAATGAGCTCTAAATTCATATGCGTCATACCACCATATTCATACCACGTCATCAACTACATTTTCTAATTATTTAATAAAATGGCAATACTTGATTTTTATGCCGTTTGATTCAAACGTGATATATACATGAATGTACTATTAATTATTTTTAAAAAATGAAAGCTCGTATATGAATTACAAGTTAACATATAGCTCAAATAATGTTCACACATAGTGCAACGTTGTAAATAATATATATGTACATATATATTGTAATGGACAGGTTTCAGATTGTAACTGGGTGCGGTTGAGATGAGATAATTGAGGCACAGGTTGGAGAACTCGCAACTTTATTGACGCACGCACAAACACCACAACATACAATTAAAGATATAAAATATTTAATTACATTTAAAGACAGATAATTATAGATTTATAGAAGGATTCCATTTTTATGCCAAAAATCCCCGATACTCAGGTACGCGGCCAAGTGCGCGAAATATATTTCCTCTCAGGATGAAATCTGTAGGTCAGCTGATTTGCAAAGCTATGTTAAATATATTTTCTCTCCGGATGAAAGATTATAAAATAAACGTTTCTCAGTAAGAGCGCAGGTTACGCAGTATTTCTTTTCGGGTAAGAGTCTCGAGGCCTACTACCGTTTCTTCTGAATGTCTGGGGGTCTTGCCAGTGTGAAGAAGGAAGCACTGTTACAATATATATATATATTTATAAAGACATCATTTTCTAGTCCTGCGACTAGTATTAAATAAAAAGAGTTTTATAGGCAGGAACGAATTTCCAAATTTCATCTTACGTTGCGGTGCGTAATGAATTTTAAAAAGAAATTTAAAAAAGAGAAATAAACCAATGGGTGAATATTCTTTCAGAAACTGGTGTTAAAGGACAGACCTCAAAGTAGTAGAAGAGACAAGGACATTTTAAGGAAAGTTTGCTCGAATCTTTCAGAAAATTCCCATTAAAATGATCAAGTTAAACTCTTTTTGTGTGGAAAGTATCTACTATCCATAATTACCATATATCCATAAGTATCCATACGTACAATACGAAAGATTGCCTACATTACAATTTCTTAAAATTATATAGATATTGTAAGAAACTGATATCAATAAGAGGTTACACTACAGCGATTGATACCAACATATTCTCTGCGTTAATTTAAGTAAACAAGATAAACGGACTTTTCTAGAAATTTATTATGATTCCATTTATTAAACATGGATTGAATTATATGCATCTGCAAGCATATAAATAGAAATATGCTCAACGCATATGTATGTACTTTAATTCATTAAAATAAATATTAATACATTCGTCGGTACATCAAATTTGGATGACACTGTATTTGGACATTTTTGGAAATTTGCACTTTAATAAAATGATTTTTAAATATGGCATTGATCACAGGGAATTATAAGTTTTAGATAGAAACGTAATACAAATACAACTTTGAATTTCCGAACAGAATTTTTGTTGTGTGGCTTTTCACATACCATTAATACTGAACAGCTGGGATTCTGATTTATAACATATCAAGATTCTATCCTCATATGTCATAACTTCAAGAAGGCGTGAATCAATTTTTCCCTTTTGATACGTTGTATACATAAGCTTGCATTTTGATTCATTTCCCCTCCTCTATCGCCAGGAAGAATCATCGTTCAAAAAGAACTGATTACGCGAAAGAGTCACCAGTCAAAACATACTATAAGGAATTTGATACTTATCAATCACATGCTATCGCGTCATCTTAATTTAAACATGTAAATGTCTTTATTACATTGGGGCCTGGAGCTTCTTCAAATGCACGTTTTAATTGGGGTTCAAACCATACCACACAGGCAGCAGGGTGGAGATGTCAGATCATCAGATAAAAATCACTGAATTCTTTCATAAATGGTTTTTAAGTTTAATTGAAATTTTAGAAATGGAATCACCAAGTATTTTCCTAAAGGAAAATCTGGCAACGTCATTTATCAACTACTATTATTAGCAAATCCATTTTTCTCGTTTTGGTGACAGTACGAACATCAGACGTTGACACTTGATGATAAACGTTCTTTCTCTAAGGGTAGTCAGCGTGTTTCGAACGTTCGATGATAATTATCTACCCACTCGGAGACCGAAAAAGACAATTTATCAAGCGGCATGCGACCTTTTACGCCATTTTGTGGTCGTGCACCGCTAACGGTAGGGATTTATTAAGCATTAAATTGGAATGTTAATTATCGTTTGGTCGAGATGAAACTTTCATGAATTCGCTTTCTTAAGATGAATAGATAATATTATAATTGAGAAAAGAATTGACAAACTATATTCAAATATGTAGCTTTAAGATGAATTATTTAAACCACAAATATGTTGTACTGCAGTTGCTGTGGTAATTTAGAAACAAAACAATTTTCAAACATGACGTTGATCACAGGAAATTATAGCATTTATTATTTTTTTCAATTCCTTTATTAGCTTGACACTCTGACCTATATATATTTTGTTCACATTTTCAATCGTTATTAAATACTTTTTTTATTCATCCACTCAAGTTCAAATACACGTTTTTTTTTTTGAACTTGTAGTGCAAGAGGACACTGGATGTTAATACAGTTTTTTCAAATATTAATTCGTTAATTAAATTTAATTAATTAATTTTTAGTTTTTTTTTTAGATTTAAGTTGCATATATCTACCAATAGATGGCGCCAGATAAGCTTAAAAAATGAATAAAAATTATTTATAATGGACTTTCTGCAATAGAGTGAAAAAAAAAATAGGAATTGACTCTTTTTTAAATTTTCTTTTTATATTACTTGTTTATTATGTGTGAACATGGATGTTGTCCTGGTTAGGGGTCTGTGACGTTATCCGAAAATGAGGGTCAAGCAAATAAAGCTCCATTGCAAATTTTGGCGGAAAATGGTACTTTGCCCCCCTTAACTCTTGAAATGATTCATGAATAACTTTAGTCTTAAGGAATTTTTGTGGAGAATTTTTTTTTGTTTGAAGTGTTTTGTAGTATGGTTTTGAATCACTTTTTTGTTTTGGCTTAGGATTTTAAACATTTGTATTTCCAATAGCTATACGTACTCGTAGTGCGTTGATCAATTCCTTCTTCTTGAAGTTTCACATTTATCACTTTTGGCATTTTTTCGGTGCCTATTGAGTTGTATAATGCTTCTTATTGTATTTGGAATACTTCCTTCTTTTATTTATACTTAGAATTTTCAGACTTTGATACATTCTTTTGGCTATTGAATGTGATAATGTTTCTCGTAGAATTTGGAATACTTCATTCTTCATTTACGACTAATATATTCAAACTTTGATATATTCTTTTGGCTATTGAATGTTATAAAGTTTCTTGTAGAATTTGGAATACTTCATTCTTTATTTTACGACTACATTTATCCTACTTTTGAAAATTCTTTTAGAGATTCTAGAACAATTCATTCTTCATGAAGTTCTTGATCTATTCAACATTTCTATATTCATATGGCTATTTGAATTTGGCCATTCTTGTAGTATTACAATCAATTGCTTCATATATCTCGTGCATTATGAAGCATTGGCATATTCCTGAGCTTATTCATCCTTTCACACATGATAAATTGAAATTTGCTCAGCAGATTTCAGCATTTTTTAATTTTTTTATTTTGATACCATGTGTATAAAATGTGTCGAACAAAACGATTTTCCATGATAGAAACAAATGATTTTCAAACATGACATTGAACACAGGAACACAGGTATTTTTTTATACTGTGTGTATGTTTAAAATTTTAGAAAAGTAAACTAATTGAACAAATTATTAATAAAATTGTTTTAAAGAACTACAATTTGATTTTTAGTTATCATTTGAAACAAAATCATTGTAGTATATATAAAAAAAGATTAGATAATATATAAGCAAAATATATTAAAAAAATATTTTAATTTGCAATAGTTATTATTTATATTTTGAACTTTATTAAAAATTTATTTAATAAAAAAAGTTTTAATTTCGTTGAAATGAGTTTAGTTCTTTAAGAATTTCGTAAATACTATTCAAAAACATTAAAAAATTCTGTGCTATTGTATGACTCCTTAGTCTTATTTAATTATTCTCGTGTATTTTAATTCAAAATAGATTATTACATTTTTAGATTGTTTTTCAAACTATTAACGCTGTTATAAGCGTTTAAATTATTTGGAAAAAGTATAGATTTATAATAAACTTAGGAATAAAATTTAACACAGAATAATTTGATTTTATAATTTCATTATTTTTATTTTAATAATTTTATTTTATTTGATACATTTTGGATTTTGTGTTTTAGAATTGGTTGTTCATACACTAATCTAAATTAATTTTTATTAATGTTTGTAAATGTATACATTTTAATATATTTTTTTAATTTATTAGTATAATGAATTATAATATGATTTAAATTAAAGTAATTGAAATTTAATCAAATTATTATTTTTATTTTTCAGATTTCTAAAAAGCAATATTTCGCTATGGTGAACTTGACAGCTATTTTTTTTAAACTCAGGAATGAAATAAGAAAGAAAGAAAAAAAATACTGTTCAATTTTCCTGAAATATCTAGTCAAATGAAATGCATTGATGAGAAATAAATGCTGTTTACAATTCTTGTAAGTATTGATCTAAATTTTAAATAAATATAAAATTTTAATTTGATTTAGAAAAATTAAACACCATTCACATTTGGAAAAATAATCATTTATTAATCGTTTAAAAATACAATTTCTATATGTTATATCTAATAATGATATCTTTAAAAAATATGTAAAATAAATATTTATTATAAAAAACGTGTTTATAAATAATTTTGAAATAAAATTCAGTTGATTGTTTTATTAAAATAAGTTTTATTTTTATTGCAGATTCTGTACAAAAAGGATATCTATGGATTCCATATTCTTCCAAGTGCCCATATATTATTATTTGATAGAAACTTTTTTGTAAATAAAAAATGTTGTGACTTAAATAAATGTGCAAATTTTAAAGAAAATATTTGTGGTTTTTACATATTAATGAATTACACTCGTTTTTATTCATCAAACAGTTGAAATTCAGGTTTGTGTGTCCTCTTACCTCTAAATTATTTTAAAGATTAAAAATAAATTTAAAACTCTCTATATTATTTATTTATTTATCAACAATTTATTTATTAAATTAATCGTGAAAAATTATCATTAATTCACCAACAATTTATTTATTAAATTTATCATCAAAAATTTTTTTTATAAAAAAATAATTTATCAACAATTTATTTATTAAATGTATCATCAAAAATTATTTTTATCCAAAATTAATTTATCAACAATTTATTTATTAAATTTATCATCAAATATAATTTTTATCAAAAATTAATTTATTTTATTTATTGCTTACCATTTTATTGGGATGGTTTTCAATCGTTACAATAAATCTTTAGGTCGAATCTAAAATTGAAAAAATTAGATTTTAAAACATTTGATTCAAAACTTAAGTATAAGAACATTTTAAAGAAAAAAAATTGAAAGCAATATGGACCAAAATTGAATTAAAAAACATGATGTTATTTGTCATGGCAAATATAATTTCAACAAATCTATGTAGATAACATTTAATGTGATTATTTATTTTACAAATAGTTGTTAAATGTACGACAAAAAATACACGAATAATTAAAAAAATTAAAAAAAGTAATTAAAAAAACTTTTTTCCAAACGATATTTTTATAAGTTCAAATTTTCTTGGCAAAAATAAATTTTTTTTTTAAAAAACTTTTATTGAGGAGGGAAAAAAAAAATCTCAAAATAATGAAACTGAAACCACAAAAATTATAAAAAATAAAAAGGAAAACATTTTCTCTCTATAAAAGAATTCTTAGTCAGCAATTTTAAAAGTAATTATATATTGTAAATTAAAATTTATATCGTATGTAATAGTCTGTGATTGGATTCATCAAATGTATTTTGCATGGGTTAATCATTATTTATAAAAAAAATTCTTGTATCTTTTTTTATTAAATTCAATAACACTAAAGAACTGAAAAAAACTCGGAAATTTTAGCAAGCATTTTGTGATTTAATAGCAAATTGAAAAATTAATCTTAATTTCGAATAGATTAAATTTTTCTCATTATAATCAGCAAAACGAAAACACGAAAATCTCGAAATATCTAATTTTTCTTTACTTTTGAAGAAATGTAAAAAATATCCATAATAATAATAATTGAAAATATATTACAAGCAAATTTTTTAATAATATGAATAAATACTTTTAAAATAAAAAATGTTTTTAAATAAAATAAGTTTTAAATATAAAATCATATGACTATTGATCATATATCTAGCATTGCAATTATTGTATTTTTTTCGTCGAATATGATTACGATGAGTAGTACGTTTACACGAAACATTTGAGATATGAATTTCAAATCCAAATAATTCATTTTAAATTAGAAAATCATCGAAAAAGATATCTTAGAGATTAAAAATTCAATAAACCAAAAATCTGCTCAACCGCTAATATTATATACACTAATGAAATAATTTATATTTAAAACATTAAAAATTAAACATATATATTTAATGTATATAATTCATATTAATAACAGTGTATATAATTCATATTTACATTATTAGTGTATATATTCACACTTTCATTGCCAAACGTTAAGCACGCAGGGGTTAAATTAGAAAAAATTAGCAAGATTGATATAAAATGCGTTAGTAAAGTAGCAAATATATGTTTATGCATGGAACAAAACAAAGAATTACATACAAAGATGAAAGCAATATTGAATTTTCATAAGTTGTAAGATTAAGTGACATTGGAGTCATTAACAAAATGTTTAAAACCAAAACAAACAAATAAAATCGCCATTAAGAGCGTATGTGAGCACCCCTCACCTCCATACAAAGTTTACAGAGTGTGACCTTGCTTTACATGAGATGATTAATCACTGCAATGTCAAGTAATCACCATTCCTCTTGTAGAGCAGTTTGCACTTCTGGAAGTATGACTGGGAGGGGGGAATTAAACACAGCATAGTCGAGTTCCTCAAAATATTTTCAATGGGTCAACCTTGTATTGTTGGTTGTATTGTAGGTTGAGCAAGTATTTGGCTATTCTATATGCACAATCCCTCACTCTCAGGTAGTCATCAACGATTACGGGTCTGTTGGGACGCTCGTTATCATTCATTAAAAAGAAAAGTTGGGACGATTGTTGCAGCCCTATAATCTCACAGTAGCGTCAAAAATTTCAATCTGATATTGAACAGCTATCACAATTACTATCACAAGCTAAAAATATGCAGGTCGGTGCGATATCTCAACGAAATCCTTCCCCATACCGTGGTGTTTACATAACGAAATAAGTGATGTTTGGTGAAGTTCTGGAGCAAACCAGTGTTCGGTGAAGTTCTGGAGCAAACCAGGGTTCGGTGAAGTTCTGGAGCAAACCAGTGTTCGGAGAAGTTCTGGAGCAAAACAGTGTTCGGTGAAGTTCTGGAGCAAAACAGTGTTTGGTGAAGTTCTTGAGCAAAACAGTGTTCGGTGAAGTTCTGGAGCAAACCAGTGTTCGGTGAAGTTCTGGAGCAAACCAGTGTTCGGTGACGTTCTGCAGCAAAACAGTGTTCGGTGAAGTTCTGGAGCAAAACAGTGTTCGGTGAAGTTCTGGAGCAAAACAGTGTTCGGTGAAGTTCTGGAGCAAAACAGTGTTCGGTGAAGTTCTGGAGCAAAACAGTGTTCGGTATGTTCTGGAACAAATCAGTGTTCGGCGATGTTCTGGAACAAACTAATGTTCGGTGATATTCTGGAGCAAATCAGCGTTGGACAATGTTGTAGGGTGTGCTTTCTCTTTTCCAGACCCTTACACACTTATCATCTGATTGCAGGTCAACTCGCGGCACATCCGTGAAGATAACCTGCACAGTACACAGCACAATCGACAATACAAAAGTATATTACATATTGTTATAGTGCAATTAACATGTTTGCCGATACCATATTACTCATGATTATACGGATTGAATGGATAGAGGGACAGACATTCGTGATACCCGAGGGTACAGTGCCTTCTTGTGTAGCTTTCAGTGCACAGGAGTCGTAGATATCGTCTTACCAATGAACGCTGCAACCATATATGTGGATGTACCTCTTCAATCCTGCTTGGCTACAATAGCAATATATCAATATTTCGTGTGGATCACAACCTTTGGACAACAGGCCACAGGTCTTCGAACAACTATTTGTCTGGTTAGGAATAGTTTCCACAATCATGAAATTATGGAATGATGAGTGTCGAAAAAAAAAAAAAAAAAAAGGCGAAACATCTGTGATTAATTGTCCCCCTTCAATGCGTTCGACAGCACGCCAACTCTGAGAAACTTCCATCAGTATTCTGGAAGCCATAGAAACACATCTATCTCGAAAACAAAGCGTACGAAAGTTCTAAACAGATTTTATCAAGTAGTACAGGTAACTCCGTAATAATTCACAATAATGGTTTCTTAAACGACTGCCTTTTTTTAATATTTCTCCACACGAAATCGTGATTGGCTGTTACATAACATATTTGCATACTTCTGAAGTGAATTGCAACATCTCCAATTCAAAATTGGCTTATAGAAATTTCCTTTGCTTGTAACTTTTGACAGTAAGTGTATATCGCTAATATGGTTCAGCGTTGACAAATGTAAGTAAATAAAACAAATTAATCTTCAAGAATTTTAAAACAAGAAGCAAAATTATAAATTTAAGAAAGTTAAGATTTTAATATTTCTAAAGAGAAACCAAATTTCCGTGTGTTCATGTTCATTGAAATATTATTGTAGCACGAGGTCGTAAAGTATTTAAGAATAGGTTCTTTATCAATACTTTATGATCTCCCTTGCATTTTTAATTTTTGTAAAAGCTGAATAAATATATTAATTTCTTTTTTTTTTTTTTTATACACATTCTGTTTCAGGACATTTGGAATTTAAAAGAATACTATTTACACATAATGGAATACATTTTTTATGCATGAGTAAATATTGTTATAAAAAACTGATTGCAGAACACTAATATTGTTTATATGAAATATATTAAATAAACATATTTTTATTAATGCATTATAATAATGTTATACAATTTACAATGTTTTAAAAATTACATTTATTTAATTAAGAAGAACTCGATGAAAAAAAAATTTTTTTTTTTTTTGAGATTTTTGACAGCGCATTAGATTGACAGAGGAGGTCCATAGGCAAAAAAAAAAAAAAAAAAAAGACCTCTAAATTTTATAGTTTTATGTGTGGTTGTCTTTTTTTATTTCCGAGCCCCTAATTAAAACTTTGCGCTCAGTTTTTAATCGAATCTTTACCTTTAAGTTCAGTTTATGGCATTAGTTCAGAAATCAGAGTGTTTTTGACTAAGTCGTCCAGTTGGAAAAAATTGAATTTTTAATAATAATAATAAAATGCAATTTTCTTTTGTTGATAATATAAATCTCCGATATTTTTACATATTTACATTCAATTTCCTCTAAAGTTAGGATTGACTCACCAGTAATTTTATATGGAATATCTCTATATACGTACAGTAATGTCATAAACCAAACTTAAAAGCAAAGATTCGATTAAAAACTAAACACAAAGGTTTTAATTAGATCAGAAATAAAAAAAATAAATAAAAGACGGCCACACATAAAACTATAAAATTTAGAGATATTTTTTCCCCCTATAGACTTACCCTCTGTCAATCTAATGCGCTGTCAAAATATTACGAACTATATTGTTAAAATTTAAGTTTAATTTATAAAAATTAAAAATCAATATATTTTAAAATAAAATTTACATGCAAACCATTTAATTTTTTATATAATATGTTGTTGACACGAATTAATAAAATACAAAAAGTCAAATATTTTTATATGAGGAAAATAACTATAATTACAATAAAAAAAATTTCTTTTTCTTGGAAAAAAAAAAATATTTAGATACATGAAAGCGTGATTCTTATTTTATGAGTCTAAAACAAAATTTTGCACATTACTTTTCTATATCTGAAGATCTAGTTTTTACATAGATGGTAATCTCCTTTTATATATAACTATTCATTTATTTCTGATTACATCAAAATGGATCATTGTAATATACATGGGAACCATAAATATCCATCCCTGTTTTCAAGTTATTTAATCTTGTTAAAAAAGATTATAATAATTCACTCTTACCAAGAAAGGCATCGATAAATCATCTAACTTTTTGCAGCTTGTTACCAAACCATTTGCTTAAATGGTAAAAAAAATAATAATAAAAATATCTTAAACAAGTGAAGATGATTCAAAGGCGTGTTATATAAATTTCAGCCTTGTTGTTTCTGAAAAAGCACACGCTGTCATATCCATTTATTCATTCACTGCAGCAAGTCAGACCAACACCCTTCATCTCAATTGAGTTCCAGTTCAACATTTTCCATTCAGCCAGTCACGCCCATTTTAATATCCTAACACTCATTGCAATAACTCATCGTTTGCAATTTGCTAACTTCCTAATCAAAAAACATAAAATAAAATCGATTTTCAGAATTCTTTCACGAATAACCCATACTTTTTAATCTCTCTAATCCGTAGCGCAGCAATCATTTCTCAAATTATAACTCACCAGATCCGACTCCGTATAAATAACGTACTTAGCATGTGACATATCACAAGAAAGAAAAGCAACCTCAAGCAAGAGTTAAACTCTTAAATTAAAGAGTTCACAGCTCCATAATAGCCAAGGTGTGGAAATGGTTTTCCCACATTGAAGTATTACTTCCTACCAAGTGATAGTTGCCGATGCTCTTTGCGATTTGCATATTAATGCAGGAATAAACTCGTGGATGGTTAGTTGAAAATGGAATTCCGGCAGTCGGTATGTTTTGGTGCTGCGCTCAATCAAGAAGCCTGTAACCAAGTTAAATTTCGTAGCGCGATTCAGTCATTTACCAGTAATTGCTGGAATCTGGTCTTCCAGGACGTGTAACCTTAAACTAAGAAAAGTTAGCTATCTGTTATGATGGTAAAGACTTTTTAAATGGCAAGATTTGGCGATTAGTCTTCAATGTTAAGGTTAATAATTAATTCAAGTGTGTACAATGTTTTGCTGTGAAGCAGTAAAAGACATTGAACCGGTGGCAGAACGTTGGCATTAGTTGATTTTCAAGGTTGAACTATAAATATATCATAGGTATATCTCTTAATTTATTGGAAAAATATGGTGGAAAGTAAATTAAATTTTGATTTCGAATTTGAATAAGCTCCAATCGAAGCCTTTAGCTGATTACAATTTCATGTACCAATTCAGTTATTTGCCAGTAATTGCTCTAAAGCTTCAGGATGAGCAATACGTAA